>WAAD01031553.1:15450-67309 GCA_013389945.1 Fregata magnificens
AGTCTTATGAGGAGCGGCTGAGAGAACTGGGGCTGTTTAGTCTGGAGAAGAGGAGGCTGAGGGGAGACCTTCTCGCTCTCTACAACTACCTGAAAGGAGGGTGTAGTGAAGCGGGTGTTGGACTCTTCTCCCAAGAAACTAGCGATAGGACGAGAGGACCTGGCCTCAAGTTGCATCAGGGGAGGTTTAGATTGGACATCAGGAAGAATTTCTTTACTGAAAAAGTGTTTAGACATTGGAACAGGCTGCCCAGAGAGGTGGTAGAGTCGTCAACCCTGGAGGTGTTCAAAAAAGGTATAGAGGTGGCACTCCAGGGCCTAGTTTAGGAGTCATGGTGGTGTTAGTTGATGGTTGGACTTGATGATCTTAGACGTCTTTTCCAACCTTAATGGTTCTATGATTCTATGATCTGGCTGATAAGGGGAACAGATAGCCAGGGCTTTTCTCACAACCTATTTGCCTACAGGGAAGGCTGTAGCTGAGTAATTCTTTCTCCAAAGTTCTAGAATAATCTGAATAGATCTAGGAAGGGTTCAAGGGGAGCCATCGCCTCTTCATATAAATCCGTGCTTACCTGAGGAAATGTAATGCCTGAAGATTTGGCTCATTACTGTGACTGTAGTGCTGGCCTTGTTATTTAACTTCTGGTCAACCTGGTCTTTCAGCAGGACTATGCCAGAGATTTTCATTTTGGAAACAGTGGGCTGATCATATGGCATGCGTGTAGAAGCAAGGAACATTAGGTCAGTGGTAGATGCTTTGATTTAAAATGTCCTTAAGGTGTTCAGAAATTTCCTTTATGTTCCAGTGGGATAAGAGACTGGATGCATGATGGAGCAATGGTGATCAGCACATAACTTACAACGCTACAAGGGATGTGTTTTGAAGCACCAGCCATTACTGTGCGGCTGGATGAAAGAGATGTCTAAAGACGCACTCTTCTTGTCTAACTGAGAAACTGGCCTCAAGTTGGTGCTGACACATCTGGAAGAAGGACTTTAAACTGAGAAATGAGACGAGAAGATTGGGGGAAACTCATATATCCCCTATACCTTCTATATATATAAAACTAGTGCAAGAGGGATAAAGTGGGGGAAATGAGGATAGAGCAGTGGATATAGAAATGTTAATAGTAATTTGGTTAGCAAAGAAAACTAAGCTACTGAGAAACTAAAGTGTCAGTGACACGTTGCTGCTAGGATTGTGCTTGATCTGATCAGTAGTTGAGTGTTGTCCCTGAGGAAAAGCTGAAACATGGATACAGACCCGCCAAAAACCTGTGCAAGAAAAGGGAAGAAGTAGGAGCATCTGTGCAGAACTTGAATCAGGTGAATTCGTGACTGGAAATAGGGACTTGAATGCTATATGCTACTGAGGAAAGAGAACTCAAATTAGAGACCTGCTGGGATACGACTGGGTATTAATGATATAATAACTTGAACAAGTGGGTTATATGTGTTTAAAAAAAATAATTTTTTTAAAGGTCTGCAAAGGTGGTTTCCCTGGGCTAGCGCCAGGCTTCTGTAATGGATTGCTGGAGTCCTGTTGTGAGAAGGGAAGGGTAGACATTCCAGAAATCTGTGGAAATGTTATCATCGTGGGGGATTATAACTACTTAAATGGATATTGGAGAACACAGCCTATTAGTAATCATCATAGATGTTTTCATGTGGTAGCTGACAGTCTTCAAGTAGCTAATGTATCAATAAGAACTGTTACAGTGTTCTGTTTTTTATGGGGATGTTTTGGAATTTTTAGAATTTCTCAGGAAGCAATGAGGACACTATGGAAGGCTGATAACACCAAATAACCTTCAACAGGGTGATCACAGATATCTTCCTTTTATGTTTATTGAGGGAATAAAAAAGTTGCTAAGTGGTTTTTTTGTTGCTGTTTTGTTTTTTTCCCCCAAAACAGCAAAATTTCATAACTGAGGGAAATGGCTAGTAGGAGAAACTTGCAGATATAAATATATAAAGAAATTATAAATGTCTTTGAAATTAATGATGCTAACACTGCCAGGAATCTGAACATCAGAAAAGAGAAAAAATTGTAGGATGTGGCTTTAAAATAACGAGTATGTACGCAACACCATTAGGAATATGCAAGAGACACCTTCCCCCCTTGCACCCTTTCCTTCCCAGTTGTCTGACCAGCACTAAGTCTCAGAGGTCAAGAGTTTTGGAGATAAAGCGAGAATTTCCAAAGCCAGGCTGAGCTGGGCTTTACAGAAGAAATAACCAATAGCAAAACACTCTTCAGCTACGTAAGAGGGACAGAAAAAGGAAGAAAGAGAGCTGCTATCTTGTGAGGGTGGATATTAAAGATAATCTAGATATGGCTTGGTGCTTTCCCTCATTTTTCAGTAAAGATGATTATGTTAGCATGGTGGCAAAGGGAAGGCAGATAAAGTACATGATGGTATTAAAACAGAAATAACCACAGCTGCAGTGAAAGCAACAGTAAATGAGTTTATCATTGTAAAATCAAAGGGAATTAATAATTTCCATTCCAGAATACTGAAAGAACTGGTGAGTTAAATCTATATTTTGACTCTGTTAAGATAGAGATAGTACCATTGGACTGGAGAACAGCTGCATATTTAGGAAGCTGAGAAATAAAAATATTCAGCAACTATAGATCTATGAGTAAGTGAAGCTTTAAGTGTCCTTTCCTTTAAAAACTTTTCTAAAGACATACAGTTAAAGGGGGAATGGAATAAAGTGTAACAGGATTTACTAAAGATCGGTACTGCCAGACTGACCTGGGAACTTTCTGAGTACTGTATTGAATTTTATAGATGAAGGCAATGTGGTGTGCGTACTCCATCTGGCAGGGGAAGAGTTTTGATGTACCCTGGAAGTTTTAAGCAGAGCTGGACAAGAAGGGGATTAGGAAGGGGCTCTAGAGTAGGAAAGGAACTGACTCGCTAGCAGGTCTGTTTGAGTACAACTCCCGCAGTTGAATTACGAGAGGGGCACTATGTGGCCGTAGCCGTGGCTTCACTAAGTGACCCAAAGCCCATGGTGCGCTAAGTGAGAGCTTACATTCCTCTTAGCCTCCTCCTTCTCCTCCTCC
This sequence comes from Fregata magnificens, assembly GCA_013389945.1. NCBI lineage: Eukaryota > Metazoa > Chordata > Aves > Suliformes > Fregatidae > Fregata > Fregata magnificens. Next base: position 18,529 of record WAAD01031553.1, read on the forward strand.
CATCCAGGAGACTTATGTTTAAATCACTGCATTGACGTTTTGCCAGACTTTCCAACCTACAGCTCCTTTTGTTTTCAAAATTCTGAATTTTATATCAGATAGAAGTTTGCATTTCACAGCCTCATCTGAGCATATTGGGATTTTGTTTATTCTCCAGGCATGATCTGAACAGATAAAAAAAATTGCTGGTAGAAATACAGTCAAAACAAATCGAGGCTTTCTACATTTTGATTTTGCTCCACAGAGATGTATTGTCACATGCTATGAAGCCAGAGGACTTAAAAACTTCAGAGTCAATGATTTAAGCTTCCGCTAAATATCTTCTCAAATAGGATTCAAGCTTGTGTATCTGTGGCATACCCTGAGACCACAGTTAAATTAGAGCTCTCCATATGTTGCAGCATGCCAGAAAATTTTGCTTAAACTTTTCTATGATAATATGTATGTGGGACCAAGATTTTTCAAAAGGTACAATCCTCAGTTGAGATACGTAATCTTGGTGAGAGTTTACTGGCTGCTCAGCAGGCATGAGCAGTCAGGTGTTTAGTTAGGTGTCTACAAAGCGACAGAGGAGACTAACTGTTATAGCTGAAGATTGTGACTAACTTTATATCATTTAGATCCAAAGTATAGAGATAAACTACTCCAGACAAAAGGTGGCCTGGGTATTTTACTTGACCATGTGCTTTGTACTTTGTAAGACTGCCTGCTTGGAGGTTTTAGGGTAACAATAAAAGGACTTTCATCAGTTCCTGCAAATTGAGGTTGTGGTGGGCTTTGTGTGTGTTTGTAGTATCCTTAAATCAAAATGTAAAAATAACATCCTGTTACTGTGGAAATGGCTTTATTTTCATTTTTATACTTTGAAACATTTTCACCTGCTGCTGCAGAATGAGCCCAACAGCCAGAGGATGAGACTAATTGAGAAACAGAACAGTATTGCTTCACTGAGCCAGATTATATATTCCTTGCCCAAAATTGTAATGACACAGGTATATGTCAAGTAGTGTTGAAGAGCATTCTTCAGGCTGTGTTCAGTAGTGTTTGTTGTTTGGTTCATACTAGAGTTTTTCTAACCTCAGGCGTGGAGGTGTCCCTTTTTCCTGGTGTTACATAAATCTAGGTGCTTCAGAAATTGAGTTAGTCTGAAGAAAAAAAAACGGATGTTTTGGACTGAGTCTGGAATGTATTCCCTCTCATGCAGAGTACCACAGCCCTAACTGCTTAAGTAGTGCTTAACTTAGTGTTAAACCAGTTTAAAGTGCAGGAGGTAACTGGGCACATTACTCTGCGTGCCGGTCCGCAGGCAAAGGCACCCCTGCCTTAGGATCCACATGAAGTCCCCACAGGCTTAATAACGTGTCTGACTCCTTGAATCAGCCTACTGACTCCAGTTCAGCAATTCACAAAGTAAGTAGTATCTTACTCATCTTGGGGGAAAAAAAAAAAAAAGACAGAATCAGGCCATTAGGTTGTATTGTAAGTTTGCTAATAATAGTTGGAAAAGGGATTACTCAATCACTGTGAGCAGCGGCACTTTTTTGTTTTCCCCCAAAGAGTTGGGATTTTTGTTTGGTGAGTAGTGCTTCAGCAGCCCTCACAGTGAGGAAATGTATACAGAGCTCTGGTCCTGCAAACACCACGCCACCCGTGTTAAGTACATATACAAGCAGCTGAAGAATCAGGACCAGAGCTGAAGAATCAGGACCAGAGCTTACTAAGCTCAAACAAATGCAGTCACATGAGTGAGCCGGAGAAATAAATGGTTAAATAAATCAAATATTAAGTGTGTGAGTGTGTGCCATACGGAAAAATCATTTTGGGCTCACATTGCTTTTTTTTTTTTTGCTTTTAAAAAAGGTAACTACCATTCATTCAGATACAACAAAATATTGTCAGACCAAAAGATTGTTCAATTTCAGCTGCAGATTTGGACTCATGAGTAGACATGAGGCACCTTGGATAGCAGATTAGTTTGCACTGCTAAAGCATCCAGAGCTGTATATTCTGCTGATATTCTGTATTTGCATTCTTCTTGATCTTGAAACTAACTTAAAATTTTTTTAGAAGTCAGCAAAAATTATTTCGATTGTGCTTTATGCTAGTGAAATTTTTGCTGAAAAACAGGACACATTTCAATGGTGAGATTAGCTAGACTGTGAAATATTACCCCTCAGGGAAGTTGTAGGAGACCAGTTGCATGGATCATTTAAATGCAATTAGAAAAAGCAGCAGAGGATGGAGCCAGGCAGTTTTCCCCTCTCCCCTTTGCTTCCTCCCCAAATAAGTTTGAAAAATGTCATTTGGGGAAATAATAACAGATTCAGGTTGCATTTAGCAAGTAGTTTTGGCTGAAAAGGGGCAAATTTGAAGATAGTTTATTCCAGTAATTTTGTGAAAATGCCTGCATGTTTGGGAAAGAAGTTTCATGCTAAAAATGTGACTTGTCATTTTGAAATTTGGTGCTTTCATTTATGAATTGGCTCATACCTGTTTGAGGTTGATGCAAAAATGTATAATTATGTTTTTCTTTTCCTGCTGTCTTTCCCCAAGATAGGATTTTAATTGAGCTAAACCTTATTTTTTTTTCTTCTCATTAAACCAAAGAATCTGTTATTTTCAGTTCTAGAAAATATACTCAGAAGTCGGCTTCAGGCTGATAGAAGGACAGACTTCATGTCTTTTCCTGTGAGGTCTCTTTCATTTAGAGTCTGTGATTTACAGGTTGAGTAGGCTGCCTCAGTTTAAGTGATGCCTTTAGTAGCTTTCGAGTTTGATTTTTCCGAAAATCTGGTGATGTGTATCAATGACTTCAGTTTCAGTATGAGGTACACTTTCTCAGCCTCTCTCAAAATTAGGGTCTAAGTAGCTCAAATTTGGTGCTTAAAGCTGAAGCAGTTCTAAATAGAAGTAGAGTAAAGACTAAGAGGATCTTTAGCGGTTCATAAATCTTAGATTGCTTTTCTGAACAAGGGTGAATTTTACCCACTGAGCCCTGGAAAGTTGCCTCCTATGTAACTTTCACTGTATGCATGTCAAATTCTCTGACAGATGGGGAAGAATTGAAACCAGTGAGGCTTCATAAAAATAAGAGTTTGGGGGCTACTGGGATTAACACTGGCAATATTTAGCAATCTATAGTAAAGCAACAGATTTATAATTCAATACGCATAACTTCATTAATCATGTTTCTTTCTTAAATGGTGATCAAAAAATAAATATGTGCTTAGAAATGAAAGTTGTCTACAAAAGCTTGGTTTTGCCTAGTTACTTTAGAAAGGTGGTGGTTTTCCCCTCTCTGTTGCTGTCTGTCATTAATTAGGGAAGTGGAGATGGATGTGTAGAATTAGGTTGCACATAATCTCATCTGAATATTTAATCATAAATGATTAAGATGAAGATTTATAATACGGATTTTGACATTCTGGCTGATATAGCAAGGTTAATGGAGCTATATTCTCCCCAGTTACGGATTGTCTGGGAAAGAAGGAAAGACAATAGTGTCTACAGACATTAGAGGGCAATAAGATCTCCAAGAATGTTCTTTCGCTTCTTTATTTTTAGAAAAACTTGTGCCGATAATCTGATGTAACATTAAAAGATCCACGAGAGAAAATTTAAACAGAAAAAACGAAATTGAAAAGAAAATTATTTTCCAATGAAACATACAGCAGTGGATTCTCATAGAAAAATAAAAGCAGATCTACTTTATCTGAAAAATCTGAGATGGTATTTGATGGAATAAACAGCTGATGTGATATGGTATGACCAAGGTCAGAAATTGTCCTACACTGTCTAGTTGTACCTTTTTGGATTAAAGATTATGGAGTTGCATGTTACACCCACTCTGTAGAGTACAAGACCATTGATACCACCAGGACCACATGAGTTGGATATGGTCACATGCATTACCTATAGAAATAAGTGGAAAGTTTTTAGGAAGTTCAGGAGTACTATAATTATTAGTACACTATTAGTACAATATATTATCTCATAATCTCCCAAACAAGAAAGAGTGATTGATGCCATTGAACACCAGTCTGAAGGACCTGAACTATCATTAGATAATTCTTAATTTGCTGGAGGAAGAACTGAGATGCTGAAAAAGATGCCAAAACAAAAAACAAACAAAAAAGCCATGTATGATGGATATTGAGCATCTACATCAGTTCAACCACTGTCTCAGCCTGGAAATGTTCAAACTCTGTGGGCATCGTAGTTTAGACTGAGCATTTACGTAGGTGAAAAAAGGACTGCTTCTGATGTGTAGAAACATTTCAGCATTAATATAGCTGGTCAAGTTGTGGTCTGCGTCAGCCCTAGCTCTGCCTGGGATCTAAAAATTGAGAAGTTTTCCACACAGCTGTTGTGAGGATGCACTGAGACAGACGGTCTCCAAGGTTGCCAATGGATATTTCTGGGATCAAAATCTCTGAAATTGCTAGCTCGGGTGTTGTGCTGTTTTCAGGCCCTGTGCTAGCATACCCACACAGTGCCGCTTGGCTTTGTGCAGGTGTAGTACCTGCTACTGATCACCCTGTGATTGTCTCTTTTCTCTCTGTTCACAGTAGGGCTTAGGATAGGGTACTCACCAGTACTCAGCGTTGGCCAAAGTATGTTGCCACTCAAGTAAATGAAAATTTTTACCAGGACCTTTAAAAAGAGAGTTAGGAGATTGACATTTTTAAAAATCTACGGTATGGGAATTCACAACGACTGAATTTATCCTAGGAAACCTAATCTTGCATTCAGCTTAAAGGAGGGAGTCTCCCCCAGGAGGGTAGTTGACAGCAGAAGACTGGTTATAGCTGCTTGGTGCTTTGAATTATTGCCCTGGAAAAGCCTGTCTCCTCTGCTGCCCGTAGGAGGAACCGGAGCCTGGGAAGAAGTCAGTCACTGTAAATATGTCCCCAGGTGGCTTTCCCTCCTGTCCTCCTTGCTTTTATCTTTCTAGCCCTGGGCTGTTGTTGTTGCCCCTTTCTTACATCCTCTGATATTCCCCCTGCCGACCCCTATTGTTCTTGTTCGCTGTTACCAGATTTCAAGTGGGAGCGCTACCTTTCCTGTTCACAAATGCCTCCCCTATGACATTGACCCACCTCTGGTGGTCATATCTGTTTGCCTATGAAATTTATCACATAATTTGTGTCGAGGATAGAGGGATAACTGTTCTGCACCATAGGTAGCTGTCCTTTTCGGTTTTGTAGGGGGTGGAGAGGATTTTTTTACCAGACTTCACAACTTCCAGCGGTAAATGAGCTATTTAAGCCTTTTTGCAAAGCCATTGTTCTCTTTCTGTAAAGTCAAAAGAATTGACATATCTCATTAGTCTGTTAAACAGTACAAAGATAAATGCTTTATATATAAGAATGAATACAGATGATGATACCAATTAATTGGTAGGCTTCATAAATATAAACTACAATGTCTACAAAGGGCTTTTCCTTCTAGAATTTCATGAGTTTTTTAAAATTTCATAGATAATCATAGTGTTTTAAATAGATGAGTACTGGTATTAGGTGGTTATAAATGAAAACTGTCAATCTACAGTAAGACATGGATATTGTCTGTGCTTTGTTAAGCAAAAATGTGTTTAACTCCTGTTTGTATTTCTTTCTTAAACATTTGGAGATTTTGATAGAATAAGGTTTTTAATTACTTTGTAAACAAGATATGAGATGACTGAATTCTCATAGGCAAGTGGTGAGTTGTGATCACTATTTCTTACTGGCTGCAAATTAATTATGAAGCTAATCTATGCTAAAATATTTGAGGTCTCTTTCTGTATTGTTGTTCAGCTGGGTAGTGCAAAATGAAGCTTGATACACAAAATCCTGCTGTTTTTTACTCAAGTAGATATAGGTGTACATAAGGCAGAAAAATGTGTTGTCAGCTCCCACTTTATTTGAAGTTCAGCCCTTCTCAGCAAATTTTGTTCCCTTATGTATTTGTTTCATTTACCTTCCAAGTCTTGTCCTAGAATATGTTTCTGCAGGTAATTACACTAAGTGCCCCCATTTGAAAGCCTGCTGAGCAGGTACTGGACCTTTAACCTGTAAACTTTCTCAGGCAGAGACCATAACTAAAGTGCTTATAAAATTCATATCTTGGCAATGATGGCTAATATGCCTGGAATTGGAAAATAATAGCAGTAACTAACGAGGGGATTTTCAGGAAATTAACACCATCATAGAATCATAGAATCATAGAATGGTTTGGGTTGGAAGGGACCTTAAAGATCAACTAGTGCCAACCCCCCTGCCATGGGCAGGAACAGCTTCCACTAAACCAGGTTGCTCAAAGCCCCATCCAACCTGATCTTGAACACTTCCAGGGATGGGGCATCCACAGCTTCTCTGGGCAACCTGTTCCAGTGCCTCACCACCCTCATAGTGAAGAATTTCTTCCTTATATCTAATGTAAATCTACCCTCTTGCAGTTTAAAACCATTACCCCTTGTTCTATCACTACATGCCCTTGTAAAAAGTCCCTCTCCAGCTTTCTGGGAGGCCCCCTTCAGGTACTGGAAGGCTGCTATAAGGTCTCCCCAGAGCCTTCTCTTCTCCAGGCTGAACAACGGCAACTCTCTCAGCCTGTCTTCATAGGAGAGGTGCTCTAGCCCTCTGATCATCTTTGTGGCTCTCCTCTGGACTCCCTCCAACAGGTCCATGTCCTTCTTATGTTGGGGGCCCCAGAGCTGAACGCCGTACTCCAGGTGGGGTCTTACAAGAGTAGAGTAGAGGGGTAGAATCACCTCCCTCAACCTGTTGGTCATGCTTCTTTTGATGCAGCCCAGGATACAGTTGGCTTTCTGAGGTGCAAGCGCACATTGCCTGGTCATGTTGAGCTTCTCACCAACCAACACTCCCAAGTCCTTCTCCTCAGGGCTGCTCTCAATCCATTCTCTGCCCAGCCCATATTTGTGTTTGGGATTGCGCCAATCCATGTGCAGGACCTTGCACTTGGCCTTGTTGAACTTCATGATGGTTGCGCACGTCCACCTCTCAAGCCTGTCAAGGTCCCTCCGGATGGCATCCCTTCCCTCCAGTGTGTTGACCGCACCACACAGCTTGGTGCTGTTGGCAAACTTGCTTAGGGTGCACTCAATCCCACTGTCCATGTCGCTGACAAAGATGTTAAACAGCGCCGGTTCCCATACCGACCCCTGAGGAACGCCGCTCGTCACTGGTCTCCCCTTGGACATTGAGCCATTGACCACAACTCTTTGAGTGCGACCATCCAGCCAATTCCTTATCCACTGAGTGGTCCATCTGTCAAGTCCATGTCTCTCCAATTTAGAGACAAGGATGTCGTGCGGGACAGTGTCAAATGCTTTGCACAAGTCCAGGTAGATGACGTCAGTTGCTCTTCCCTTATCCACCAACACTGTAACCCCGCTGTAGAAGGCCACCAAATTTGTCAGGCACAATTTGCCTGTAGTGAAGCCATGTTGGCTGTCACCAATCACCTCCTTATTTTCCATGTGCCTTAGCATAGTTTCCAGGAGGATCTGCTCCATGATCTTGCCGGACACAGAGGTGAGACTGACTGGCCTGGAGTTCCCTGGGTCTTCCTTTTTTCCCTTTTTAAAAATGGGGGTTATGTTTCCCCTTTTCCAGTCAGTGGGAATCGAGTAGGCCATCTCAGCCCTGATGGAAGAGAAGCCTGCTTTTTTAGTCAGAGCATCCTTTTGCGTGGGAGTTATGTGAGGTCTCGTGAAGGGACAGCATATCCTTATGATTGGCTGCTTTTCCCAGCTGTATCAGCAGGACTAAGAAAAGATGTTTCCCCTTCCTACAAGCCTTCTTCCCTTTTATCCTGAAGCCATCATGCCTACAACAGCACTACCAAATTACAGTCTAAGAGAGACTTGTGATGGGTGCTTGGGAGTAAGTTAACAGCAATGAACTGACACTGACCTGTAACATAACCCCGGGTTGAAGGTAGTGAAGGTAGGCAGAGGTGAATGGTAAATGTGTTAAGATATGATCCATGTAGCAGTCCTCCCTATGCAGTTCCTGAAGGGGAGGTATAGTAAATCCAGATGACAGATATGCCTTTTTGTATGCACACTACTTCATTCATAAGGGAAAAGTAACCACTTTTTTTTCTGGTGAGTTCGCAAAACTGCAGACAAGTGACAGTGTTAGTTGGTAAAAAATAAATAAATTGTTCATCTGTGTTGCCAATGCTAGAAGAGCAGATGTGATAGATTTTCCTAAAAGAATTTTTCTTCCATATGCTGAAGTCAGGAAGAGCATAATTATAAGTTAACTAAAAATAAGAACCAGTTTTCCTATTGACAGCTGTCAGTAAATATCAGTACAGCAAAAAATATTTGACCACAACGTGTACTTCTAAAATTGCTAACTGCTAAATTTGCTGAGACTGGTCAAGGCATTGTTGGGACTTTTTTTCCCTGCTAAGAAGTGACACTAATGATTACATTTCCATTTTGAAGCAATTTTTATTGCAGTACTTAGAAAATATGAAAAAATCTTTACTGGTACTATCTGCAGGAAAACTAATTTTTTTCAAAGCCATTCTACTAAATGGAGTAGAATTTCCTAATAGCTTTTGATTAAAACAGTCTTTTTTTTTATTTCTGCATCCTTTAAATACTTCTGTCAGTGCTTTATTGCATTACTTCAACTTTACTGCTGTCAGTGCAAAATTTCTGTGTAAGGGACACTTGAATTCTGCCAATAGGCGATACTGCTTCTGTTCTAGACAGCAGTGTAAATAGTATTTCTTTTTTTTAAGGGATAATTCTATTCAGAAAAAATCCCCACAACAAAATTCTGCAGAAAGGCAGTTTTCTAGCATCTTATTCATAAGCATATGCATAGGTATTCCTGCAAACACACACAGACCTTCCCTTCTGCATACTATTTGATTGGCATCAGAGGTGGCATAAGCATAAGGATTTGTGCATAGACCTACAAATTATAATATTAGCCATGTCCAGATTCATCTATTCCCACTATTTCTGCAGGCACCTTTCTGGTGCTTTGCAACAACTCAATTTCAGGCAGTTACAAATGCCGTCCCTTTATACTCGGACCAATTCACTACTGGTATGAATTTTGACCTAGTGATAACTTGAGGCCTAGCAGCAGTTTCCCAGCAGTAATGGCTAAGAAGGCAAGAACAGCTTAATAACTGTGTATCAATTCAGTTGATGAAATGGAAATTGAGAAGTCACAGTATCAACCTTATTAATCCTGTCCAATGTGTATGAGGAGGGATGGTATGCAAGTTTGCAGTCCCAGAATGGTGTGCACCATGGCTTTTGGGACCATCAAGGTGAGCAACACCTCCCATAGATAACCTAGGTCCTTCCTCCTCCTGTTTGGTACGAACACTCACTGGGGCCTGCCTTAAATTAGAAATAAACTCTTTGGAAGATCGCCTCTGCTGGTGGCTTGCTGGAGAGCTCTCTGGGACCTGCCTGTTCACGAGACTCTCTGAATACCTCCATCATGAAAATTTTTCAAAGCATTTACTTTAAGTCAATGGGCTCCCTTGTTTCAGACCCTAATGGCATCGCAGTGTTGTTACTGTTGAGCTCTGCCTTGCAGGACCTTTGTGGAAGCAGGTGGGGAGCTTGAACCTCCAACAGCACAGTGAAAAATGACTAGACAAAAAGCATGTCAAATGAAGTAAACAGTCAAGAATGGAGGTGAGGAAAAATCAGTTAAATCTTATCGAGCTCTGTTAGTGGTATGGGTTACTATTAATGACAATAATCAATAAATCAATTTCACTTTAATTCCAGTTTTTAAATGTAGTATTTAGATGAAAAAGTTTATCAAATGACTACTTTTGTTTTAACTCATCAAGCTTAACACTTCAGAAATGACAGAAAGAAATCTAATGAGGATAGCTTTCTATCATGAAGTTTTAATTGTATCACTGGCCTATGTTTTGTTTTTTAAATGAAAAAGTCTCATCTTCTGAAAATTCTGGCCCAAGTCCAGCATTAGAGCTGTTGTATACTGGAACCCTCCAAAAAGGTAATCCAAATTAAATAGAAGTGTGGATCCACAGTGGATTAATTAAATGACATTAAACTCTCATGTGGATACTCTGAATCAGAATTAAAAGTGTCTTGATTCAATTTAACTTAATTTCCAGAGTAAATTAGTTAATTAAGCGTGCTGTAATTTTGAATGAAAGTGTCTACACAGAGGTTTAATATGTTTTGACTAATCCACTTTAAAAATTAATTCAGATTAACTTTCTTGAGTGACCCTTGTACTGGCAAACCCTTGGTAACTTGATAAAAAGTTGAAATGAGCTATGCTGAAAGGCTAGTGCTCAAAAAAGAAGACTGTAATTGTGACTTGTAGCTCAGACTTGATTTTTGTCTTGGAATTTTGTACAATCAAGAAGCAGCTTTATTTCTTGGTCCAGAAATTGTTCTTCATGAATAAAATTTGTTCTGTCAAAGAAAGGGAAAATAGTCGTTCAGCCTTAGAAATGAAGTGCACATGATGGTGCAATTGGTATTGCCACAGGAGGTTGCTATATATGATACATTTTTGGACATCAGAGCAGGGAGATCCCAAATATTTCTGGTATTACAAGAACAGAACAGAATAACAGCATTTTTCAAATCGTGAAGTCCAGTTAACATTTTTTTTATTTGGGAAAAAACCACGGACCACCATAGACCTATTCTACTACTGATTATAAGCTGGAAGGGAATCATAGGGATGAGGATGTGAAGGGGAGAGTACTGCCCTGGTATAAGGAGAAAGCAAATTAATCCGTAGCTCTACATGATCAAATAATGTGAGTTAAGAATGGTTACAGTAGCGTCAGTCGGGGGCGCAGAAGAGAAGGTGAATGCTGCTTGGTATCTGCGCGGCAATGGAGAGGGGAATGGCGAGGAAGAGGGAAGTGAAGAAGAACAGGTATTTCTTTCGATGGTGAGGATTCCTTTGCAAAAACTGTAGGCGCTGTCCCACCTTAGCCTGGGCCACAGGTCTCCTGAATGACCTGTGAAGCATTCGCTGGACCTGGCAGGGCTGATGTTGGGGTGAAAGAGATGAAGAGTGACAAACCTCACCTGTGCCTGTAAGGGATTCCCTGAGGCACCATGCTTCCTGGCACTGCTGTGACATTTTGGACTTGTTGACTCTGTCTCAGCTAAAGGCATGGAGAGGGAGATGTTTCCTCTTCCTTCAGCTGATTATAAAGAACAACATACAAGGAGGAGCCAGTTTGGTGCCATATGAGACCAAAGTACTACCAAGCAAAGAGCAGAAGGGCATGTGCCCCTTTGGGATGAGATGGGAAAAATATCAGGAAAGAGGGGTAAGGACTTGCAGAAGTAGTGCTTCCTCCGTTGACCCAGAGACTAACTTATTTATCTTGGTCAACTTTTTTTTTTAATTGATATTTTATTATAATTTTTGTGGTAAGTAATTTGTGGACTCTTTAAGACTTCAGGACTCAGTGCTTTGTAATGGTAATGTGATACAAAAAAGCTACAGAGCTGAGACAATAACAAATGCACACTTTAATTATCCTTTGAATATTTGTCCTTATATTTATCCACTTTTGTTATACTGTGTCCATTGCAAGAACCTTTAAGACCAAATATCAGCCTTCAAGCACTTACAAAAATTACAGCAGCTACTGCTAGTAAAACGAAGAAACAGGTGCATAAGAAAATGAGATTTTAAATGTCTGCTTTAATTTTACTGTAAGAACAAGCTCTGGAAACAAAGCCCTGATTGGGAAAGTGCGGAGAATCAAAAACAAGTTGCACGAGTGTCTTCGCTACATCTTTTAATTATGAGGAAATTTTGCCACATTTTCATTCGGTATTATTATCAGAGCACAATTTTCATGCCTTTCATATTCTAAAAACTCCAGAATGACAGACACATTTATTTCTAGTATTAAATTGTGCTGCTAAAGCACATTCTGTTTGGCATGACGTCCTTTCAGTTTAATTTTCTCCAAAAATCCGTTTCATCTTTTCAGAATATAAATGGCATACCATTGACCCTTCAACTTCCTGCTATTCCCTCCTGTCTTCAGTACTCAGATGACTAAGTTGGGAACGTGTTCAAGTGGTGGCATCTGGCTCTTTGGGGAGCTCTGTGAGCAATTATGTTGGCAGCTTTACAGATGACTCTTCACGCATTGTGGGGTGAATCTGAGCTTTTATCTTTTAGATATCTGTGATTTGGAAGAACTTGCATGCTGGTAAATAACTGCACTCTTCCCTTCTTGAGCACCCATTCAAGGCTAAGCTAAATGCTGCTGCATTAAAAGCTCATTGCTTTATGAACCAGACACAAATAAACATACAAGTGGTCATCTACAAAGTTGTTTTTAGAGGCTTGGATACATGAATAGCATCCTCCTCAAAGACTCTGCTCTTTGTCTTCCAGATCACAGACATTGTCTTGTTAGCCAAGTATTTTCCAACTGGAAATTTAAGTGCTAATCCTTGAAAGAGAAACTGTTAACTCTTTAAAGAGAGTGTTTCCTTAGTTTACAGTCCCCTTTAAAGACCAGTTGATTCAGATGTGTCTGGAGGATCTTAAAACCTGGATGTGTTGGGGTGTTTTCTTTTTTTAATACATGTATCTCTTAGATATATTTAGAATAATCAGAAGAAGGCCTTCTCAAAAGGTTGCATCTTCTCAGAAAACAGTCAGTTAATACTGAAGTAGAATGTGGGGACAGGCTGGAGACCAGAGAGCACTGACGGGTGCAAGAGGGTGAGAGCTTCTAGACTCTACATATTTGGGTTTTTCGACCCAAGATAAATGAAAGTGTGGAGGCCAAACAATTCATTTTTATTTTCAGAGCACATCTGACTTATCTCAAGCAATTTACTTAATTTCTTTTGGGGACATGGAGGCATGTGTAGGTAGGTATGAATAAGTCTTGAAAATTTGTCAGTAAGGGTAACAGAATTAGCTTGAGCATCTAAAAGACATCAAAGTCCAAAATGAGGTGTCTTTAAGTGAAGATGTCTCATTTCATCCCCTTCCTTACCTCAATACAGAGGACAGCAGATTCACATGTGAAAACGGCGTGAGTGCACCTAAGAGGGTAAGCTCAGGGATTTGTATGTAAAATCTGTGTACAGGGCAGAGGGGGCAGTCTGGTCCAGAGCTTTTTATTCGGAGCCTGTGGAGGGAATTGCTGGTAGGGTTAGTCTGCCAATCTGCCTACCTTCTGTCTGCCTAGAAGGGATGCTTTTAAGCAAGCAAGAGGATGCAAGAGAAATCCGGACACGGATTCTTTGCATTACTGATTCCTATAGATAATGGATTAATAGATAATGTCTTGTTCTCAAAAAACCTGTCCTGGGTCACACAAAAACATTCAATAGGTACATTCCTGCCAAAATTACGCATTGCTTGTTGGGGTCTGAGCTGCTGAACAATCAGCTGCTGAATGCTGAGTGAGCTTGGTGAAATCAAGAGGGTTTTTTTGCAAGGACAAATTTTTATAGTTGCACAGCTCCCCCTGGAGCAACATGAGGACCTGGGACCTGGCCATGAGGGAGAGACACTCCCAGAAATGCTGAGGAAAGGTTTGAGGTATATGATGTAACTTCTAAAATCCTGGCATCCTGATGCTGTGTCATTTGAGAAAGTTCTCTAGAATTTTCACTTTGATTAAAACTGCTTGATTATAATCTTTGATTATAAAACATTTTATAATGTGTTCTTTATGAAGCATTCCAGGAATGAGGAGTTTTCCATAGCATTTCTAATGAGGTGGATTTTGAGCAAATACACCATATCTGAGTTGCTATGCATTCATAATCTTTTTTTAATACTTAGAAATAGCAACTTCTGACTAATCTTTTTCCAGTTGTAAGGCCATAATGTACTCATTTGAAAGATTAGCTGATATCTTGTAAGCATACCTAAAGTAAAATGTGAATCAGCTTAAAGGACTTAGCAGAAAGCCAGAATTTTCATATATCCTATAGAAGATTGAGTTGCAATCTCTGAGGATCCTGCGTTCACACTCGCAGTCACAGCGAAGAGACAGTAAAAATTGTTAATGAGCTGTGAAGATCCTATGACTTTCATGTGTCTTAGCTGATTTGATTATTGAACTGTACCTGGTTTTAAAGAGTTAATTTCTGCCTGAGACAACTGGCACACAGAGGAACCCAGCAATGGCCTTAGACAACCCCTTCTGATGGCATTCAAGAGAAAAAGTAGGAAGCTAGCAAATTTTGAAGATGATTGTGATTCTCCATTCCTGCTCCCTGGGGGAGGGAGATGAAGAAAACTGGCCAGACTCAGAAGGGCGAGACAGGAGCCTCAGGGAGAACGTTGAAGTTAGGGAAGATAAGATGTAACCTGGCTTTTGTGTCAGTGTTTTCTCCAGTTGCTTCTTCCTATGGTTTCTGAAGAAGCTGTTCTGAGTTACTGTATTTATCATCCAGCCATGTCTCCAGAGAGATGTGCCTTGCAGATGTCAAACTCATTATTTCCTACTGAAAAATGAGGCTGGTATACAGTGAAGACATCTAACTGATGAACCCAGGAGGTTTTTTTGTGTTCAGGTGCGTGGCCTTGGAACTCTTCCTAATATCTTGTGATGAAAGCTGGGTATATATCCCTTGTGTCTCTGAAAAGAAACCTGAGTATATGAGTAAAAAGAGAGCTAGGGTACACATCAGCAGATCATTTGATGTTGATAAGAGAAGCCAGGACTCCAGAGTATCGTGGTGTGCATTTATCCTGTGCATAAGAAGCAATGCTGTAGCTCAGTGGTCTCCAAAGTAGGGTGTACGCACACCAGGGGGTGCCTGTGCAAGACAAACCATTGGAGTGTGGGAAGAAAATATTTTTGTACCATTAATAAATAAAATAAAATTATATTCTAAAAATAGTGTTTATTTCATCTTATCCTTTTCAATTTCTATTTTTGTGTATACTTTACAATATACTTAATATATTAGTACAGTAGTACATGAATATAATTCATAAATAAATAATATTTATTTTGCTGAAAATTTTACTGATAGGCATGCACAATCAAAAAGGTTTGGAGACCACTGCTCTAGCTGATTTCTCAGGTGAAGGAATAGTGGGACCTTCTGCAGGGCAGGAGAAGGTAGAACTCTGTCTGAGAGAGTTGCCTTAGGAAGATATTCTCTGAAAAGTCAAATGTACAGTCTCCCTGCTGTAGATCTGCCAAGAACATGTAAGTCATGTCTAAGGGTAGCATGTGACTGGGGAAAGATGTAGAAGAGGGGCAATTTCCAACAGCGTGGAATAATCTTTGTTTGCATAATGTTTAACTACTTCTTAGTAAAAGGTAATTAAACTCTCGTTATAATAATTTAAAAATTACTGCATTTAATCAGAAACAATGAATTACTGACTAAAGGGACCTAGCTACAAGAATTCATCCTCTTAAGCAGATGATGGAAACTCAATTCCAAATTTATAATAACAAAAAACAACAAACAATGATTTTGAGATATTTTGTTGCTGATGCTACGTATTATTCAAAAGAATTATAAGTGTACAGTTCTTTTTTTTTCTTTTCCTTAAAAGAATTTCCCAGGCAGATGAAGTCCTCTCTTATCGAGGGGCAGAAGCATGACCAGGCTCATGCTGTCGTATCAGTAGAAAAAAATAGTATGAAAGACAAATGGGAAATGAAGTAAATGTCTAGCATCAATCTGTAGGATCAATTTTGCAAGGCATCTCTCTGAACTTACTTTAGGAAAGAGTATGCATGCCATGAAAATTCTTAAAACTACAAATAATTTATTATTGGTTTAAGTACTTCAGGTTCTGAACGCCTGCTTCTGTGCTGCTCCTTGGCTAGCACTGGAAAATGCCCAATAAAAACTCTCTCTTCCCCCCCAGGTCTTACGATCTACCTATAAAAAAGAGAAAACAGGTGGAATATTCACTTCTCATCTTCCTCTTGGGTTTTAATCTACCTTATACTACCTTATAGTTTATCTATTAAACACAGGCTGACAGTAATACACCAAAGTCTACCACAATGTATGTATAAAAAGACAACCAGGATCAAAGCCTATAAACAATTATTTCTAAACTCTCACCCCGGTCAGCTCAGCTCAGAGAAGAGTTGCCATAGCCTGCAGCTTACCCTAGGTTTGGCAGAACTGAGTCTGCTGACCTGACAGAGTGAAAGGCAGGACCACAGAGGAAGAAAGTAAGTCCTTGAGGGCATGACTATGGAAGTGGGTGCTTTCAGCTTATGCCTTTCAGCTGCTTCCAGCTGACACTGAATCATTTGGAGAAGTAATTTCTCTGGCTATTTAGGGCCAAAACAGTTTTATATCAATTTCCATATCTTACTATTTGTACGTGCTATAGTACAAAATTCACATTCTACATTGTACTGGACTCTTATTAGTTTCCAGACATACGTAAGAGGGTGTCTGTGTAATATGCATGATACAGGCAAGCCCATGCTTTACTAGCTTTTGTTTCCAAAAGCCTTTGAGGCATAATGCATTAGTTGTTTAATCTGCAGAGTCATGGCATGAATAGTTAAAATAAGTTCTTTGCTCTTGCTTTGTTTTTAAATTAAGTGACCAGTCATGTTAAAAGGGTTCTAGGAAATTAACAGCATCTCTTACTCTGCTTGTTGTAAGGACAATGTAATTGTATAGAGGATGACCGCAGNATTAAACAATTTTGGGGAGAAGTAAAGAAGCCTGTGTGGTAAACGCACAGCACACAAGCAAAACTGCCACTAGCAATATCCGATGGACTCAAACTGCAAAACACTTTCAGTAGTCACTATCTGCTGTCAGCACTGCTGCACCCCAGCTCAAGCCATGTAATTCTCTTTTGGAGATTTGAGTGAATGATGCTTCTCCCAGCCCCATCACGTGGTGAATCCCTTCCTGTCCCTTCTCACACTGTCAGTCTTTTGCTGACATGGCCCTTTCACTGGCTTTCCATGCTGATCCACCACAGAGGGAGAATACACACAACCCTGTAGTCCTTCGCTGGTTTAGGCAACAGCAGACAGTGTCCAGTTAATAATAAAATTAAATAACTCAAATTAAATCATAAGATTTTTTTTCCCTCAAAGACACATATTTGAACTTGTCTTCTGTACCTAACATTAACAAAACTCTAATCCAGAACTAATCTACATAATACATGATGAAGAGGTAAGTGGAAAATGTGTACAGCAGTTGTAGCTTGGAAATGGAATCATTAACTGTGCTGGCATTCCTGCACTACTGCTAACTTGATCTTTAGGTGATCTCCATTGGCTTAAAAATTGTGAAATTTTAACTGTAATGAATTTGTTTCCCTCTATTTGTTGGCTTTTTAGGATCAAGGAGAACAATTACTTCAAGATTTTTCCTAAGTATATGGCTCAGAACTGTATTAGTTTTTAAAGATGTATTATTTTTATGTAATCTCATTATACCAGCCTTAGGGAAAATACCAATTATTGTGTGATTTGCATGAGTTGGCAACACTGAAACAGTAGCGTGGTATGGTGCGGTGTATGACATGCTAATATCGCAGCACTGAGGTGACTAATCTGCTGTGTTAATTCTCTGTTCTGTGGGGGATGGCTTGAGAAACCCCTTCCTTGACAATGATAATCTCACTGCTGACCCTTAAAGTATCTCAAATTTTCTTAAAAGCTCACAGAGAATAATGTGACACTATTTTCTGTTCTCTATTGTGGATCTAATGAGAAGCGATGAAAAGAACAGATACACAGCAGACAAAAGAAAACCCACAGGTTAATGCTTCTTTTGGATTACTTCATATTTTACACATTACCACTCTTCACAGAAGTCTTTCTAGCAATCTTTTAAAGATGACATTCATACCTCTCAAAATAGGCACCACAATGTATCTTCCTTTACCGGTTCTGTTAAAACTCATGAGTAATGAGTTAAAACTCATTTTGCATGTTCATTTAGTGTTTCAATTGGCAAGTTGAAGGTTTTTATGGTTTTAGAATATACTGTGATTTATTGTCTTTATGGATTTATTGCCCAAGATTTAGACTGAGTAAAACAGTGGCATGCAAGAGACCAAATTCTGATGGCATTTACCCTTTCGTAAATTCGAGGTAGCTTCGCTGATTTTAATTAATAATACTGCAGGTTTACACTGAGATCATGTCCACATTCAGAAAGCTTTCCTGATTAAAGCTAAACTGAGAGGGCAAATTATGGTTTGTTTAATTAATAGTCTGTAGTTCAAAAGATCATAATTCAGGATGAGATCTCCAAGAAGACTCATCTTTGAGCTGGGTTCCCAGTCCACTCAGTGAAAATGTTAATGTCAGCTACTGTAAGACGAGAGTTCAGGGCCTTTGGAAACCCCCATCGGGTTTGTGTTAGTATTGAAGCTTTTCAAAGAAAAGCTTCCAATGCCTGGGTATTTTCAAGGCAGTGTAAGGGCACATGAGACATTCTGAAGGTGGGTGTAATGCCAAATTGTGCCTTGTAATCATGAGGTTATTGATCTTGAAACAATAAAATTTGCCTATATTGTCATTTACTAGACATGCTACTATTGCCATGTTTACGATTTTATTTCAATATTTAGTTCACAGAAGTATTCGGGGCCCTGTCAAGATAAAGGACAGAGAAGACCAGTAACTGTCTTCCAAATGGCTATTTTAAGACAAAAAGTAATCACTTGTTCTTAGTGGCTGAGAGGGCCAAGAAATCTTTAAATTGGGGTGAATATTAGGAGAGGATTCCTGTGCAGGAGGAGGAGGGAGCGGCTGAGTGGATAAGATTGCCTTGTCCAAGAAGCAGTGCATCTCCTTCATGGTGGTGTTATTTTGTGGTAGGGAAGAGGAACAGGAACTAAAACAAGTTAGATGAACATTTGTTGAGGTGTTTGATCTTCTTGGAAGATCCTCAGAGTTCTACTGTGAAATAATCACAGTATTCTCATAAGAAGGACTAGGAAAACATCTTATTTCAGGCAGCTACTACAGCAAAATATTTATGAAAAAATAATGTACGTAATCCTGCAGTCCCTTTTCAGCTGAAGGAACAGTGATGCTGAATGCATTTAATTTGGAATTAGAATAC
This sequence comes from Fregata magnificens, assembly GCA_013389945.1. Lineage (NCBI taxonomy): Eukaryota > Metazoa > Chordata > Aves > Suliformes > Fregatidae > Fregata > Fregata magnificens. The sequence goes on from WAAD01031553.1 coordinate 37,598, forward strand.
TAATTATTAAAACAAAGAAGCCTTCTGAATATTGGGATAATGACAGTTCTAGGGGTATATTAATGAATCTGCGTGAAGGAAGACAGGGCTGGAAAATGGCTAATCAAAGCATAAGCTATTTTAAAGTGATTCCAATTTTATCTCATGACCTTCACTAAAAATATGCAATATCTGTATCAGTAAATACTCTGCTTTTTTTTGCTTGCTTAGCGCTTCTAAAAATATTTTCTTCTTTATACTCAGGAAATAGAGAATACATAACACTGTGGACTAAATAGGGGTCGAAATACGTTTCTTATCATTACCTGTATTTGCAGAGCTCTGTCAGTGGTTGAAACCAGCCAACTATTTTCAAGAAGGGTAGATTTGGGGTAACTTTAAAAATCATAGAATGATTTGGGTTGGAAGGGACCTTTAAAGATCATCTAGTTCCAACTCTCCTGCCATGAGCAGGGACAGCTTTCACTAGATCAGGTTGCTCAAAGCCCGTCCAACCTGTTCATGTACTGTTCAGAGGTGATAAAAATAAGAGGGGAAGAAAGCCCCACATAATGTCTGTTAGCATAATTGCTGAACATCCCAAATAAACGTTTAAATATGTTAGATATTTAGCCTCATTTTATGAGTTTATGAAGCCCAGAATCATCATAATCTCCTAATTGATGGGGGCAATAATGCCCCTTGTTATTCTCAGTGTTGTCTGGGAATGGAATAGCAGTGTGTTTAAGAGGTAAGCTGTCATTTTTCCCCCCAATATAGGATGTAATGGTAGTACAATAAAACTAATAATGGTTTGACAGCTTTTGCATTCTTCTGTTGTATTCTTATTTGTTTCTGTTAGTCACGCAAATGCTCTGATTGATGAATTAAATCCTAACTATGGCACTTTGTGAATCCAAAGAGAAGTAGTGATCTTCTGGAGCCATGGAGACCCTTTACCTGTATTGAAAACCAGAGTTGGAGACTGTGAGGTTGGATTATGCTCATAGTTAAAGGCTTTGATGTCTTTATGGGATGCAAGACAGGAAATTAAAATATTAAGAGTTCACCATCACAGATAGATGTTGGCAACATTAAGGCTTGCATTGCCACCTCCTCACAGATTCACAAAAGCCGTACCCCATGCAAAGTTTTCTATTCTGCTTAGTGTAACACTTTGTGTCAGATGAAATGATNTGCTTTTTTTTAGTTCTGCTTAGAGTTTTGAAAATGGACTTGCTCTTGCTTTGACTATTTGGGTTCAACTCCATCAAATTTCTGATATTTCTGGCATTCCACAGACAGCCCCAGAGTCAATCATGCAGGGCAAGTAACAGTCAGGAGGTCCTTGGCTGCTATGAGAGGGGAAGGAGGCAATACAACAGGGAGATCAAATAATCCCAATTTGCTTTTTTTCTGTCACAGAAAGTCAGCTAACAGCTACAAAAGGGAAAAAAGATCTGTTTTGTTAGGTTGCCTTGTATATATTATCCTCATTCTGTTATGTGGTTACTTTTTAATAAACCTTGTTAGGAAACACTTCTCAAAAGGATGACGATGATGCTGTTTTGGTAAAAGCTGGAACATTTTCTCAACCTGTTTGTTTAAAAAAAATTTCTTAGGGATTTTTTATGAAGTCTGGAATGAAATTCTTGTTCAAGAGCAAGAAAGGCTAGTAGCAGTAATAGCACAGTGATCCAGATTCGCTTTGTAGATCTGCGTTCAACTGTTTGGCTTGAGTTAGACACAGAAAGGGTTTCTATAGGTTTCCTCAATCAGAGAGAACTGAGCGGAGTATAGGCATGAATCTGGGTCTCCCTCATAGTCATACCGTAGAATAAGTGTCTCTCAATTATTTTTTCCCCATTGGAGCTCTCGTGCTTCACATAGATAAATGCTCATAATGCTGGGAAAAGGCAGGCAGATTCTAGAAGTGGTGGGAAGATCCTATGTGCTCATTTTTGGCCCACTGAGATATTCGCTCATTAGTATGAAATCAAATGGTTCCAACAAGAGTGACTAAGAGAGGTTTATTTGGTATCAAGTCAAGCTCCAGGGAGATCCCTAGCCACTTAATTATCCTGTGTGCCTTCTCCCTTTTTCTACTGTCCCTTGTCCAGCTTTTATTTAGCAAGTTTTGAGTGTGTATAGGTGTGGAATAAATATAATTTCTGAAACCTTGCATTTTTATGGATTTTTGTTTACCACCTAGTTTTAGATTTTAAGACGACAATGAAAATATGCATGTGTTCTTGCGTATTTTTACAAAATCACAATAAAAATAGTACTAAGCTTATTTCAGAGTTCATCCCTTTAAAGTCTAAGCTGGTTTTGCTAAGGCTCACTTCTAAGACACTTATATTTTATAATTCTAATATAGTGCTTTATACTTTTATAACACCTGCTGTCTCTAAGGTCTTTATCTAATTCACAGAAAGTAACAATTTTAGCCTTATCCCTCTGAGGTAAGTAATAACAAATATTTTCTTGTATAACTTCCTTTTTTTTTTCACTGGAAGGCTGAGAAAAAAGTGTCTCTCCTTCTCAAAGTCTTTACTTTCTTTGATTTTACAGTGGTTTAGTGCCAATGATTTGTTTCTTCGAGGCACTACACAGCAGGGTCTTGGACTTTAGGGTCATAAGCTGGAATAAAATTCAAGGTCTTTTTTACCAGAAACCACAGGCACTTATCACTTGAAATCAAACAGAATTTCCATTAACGTGTAATAAAAGTTTTCTTTTAGACTGAATAACAGAGGGCAGTATAGCTGAAGCAAACTGTGAAATTTTATTAACAAGGGAATCAAAATGTGCAGTAGCTTGTTCTCATGGACAAGGCAGAATAAACAGCAACCCACAGTGGATCTGCATAGTGGGGCTTATCTAAGAGCCAAAGAGGGAAGAGCTTTTACACCACCTGATTAGCTCGCACACTCGCTGGTCGCTCTCCCTGCAGCGTTGCACTCCCTAGGTCCTGACTTTCCCACAGAGGGGTTGCTGCTGCCCTGGGAAGGCTGGGCAGAAAGTCATGTTGGTTCTTGCTGTGTTGCTGCTCACAGTCACCTCTCTCAAGTGTCACCAGCCAAGGTCCCTGAGCATTCCCCAGCATCCATCTCCTTGAAGCAATCTGATCTCGAGGATTTTCCCTGACTTCCAGGATCTTTCCTCCAGCCACGATCTTCACCTTCTTTCCAGGCCCCCTTTTTCTTTCTGTGACCACCTCTTCTGTTCAGCAACCTTTCTTTCTGGCGGCAGCAGTTTTCTCCAGAACCCAAACTCCCGATTTCCCAGTCTAAACGGTCTCTGTGCAGAAGCACAATGCGCGATCAGCCTCCTAACTGGTGACTCTGTCTCATGTCTCCTTATTAATAGGAGGATTCAGGACATGCCACTTTTGTGTAGGCCAGGTGTTACTGAAATTTTCTCCTAGCTTGTACGAGTTGCAGCTAGCGAGGAGCAGGCTTCTGCTTGAGGACTCAGAAGTTCAGTTTCAGACATTCATCTGCCACACACACACACGCACCCCCCCCCCCCCCCCCCCAATTATCAGCTGCCTGTTAGCATTCACAGTTCAAGCTATTTTTTTCACCTACGACACCCATTTACATTGGTTAAACCAGGGAAAGTCTAGCATTACAAGGTTTCAGGATCCGCCTTGCTATTTTCACCTTAACTATTCTCCTAGCTATAATATTCTTAAACCAAATTGAATTTCTATCTGCAGAGATTGTTTGCATCAGGATTTCTTATCTGTAAACAATCTGTTGTCTCTTCTCTTTCTTTTTTGTCCTCATCTCAGCCCTTTAGAGATTACGACAGAATTTGAGTTTTTCGTGTTCTCCTGGGCGTGTTCCCAAACCAGCCTTCACATCCAATGCTTCTCTCTGTTCTGCACACCTTTTTTTAATCTCAGCATTTAGCTGTGTTAGACTACCTTTTCTGGTCTGAGAAATGATTGATACTCTTGGGTGAATTTTAATTGCACTGTACAAGGATGGGATCATGTGATTCCCATTAACATTTATGGGAGTCATATAATTGCACCCCTGTGCACCACGATGAAAATTTACCCTTCTATCTCCTTCCCTTTGTTGGGCAGTTGTATGCCATGTAGTTGGAGTAGTTAGAATGTGTTAAAAGAAATGCAAAAATACCACTTCCTTCTTCTTTTTTGCTTTCTTCCCCATCTCCCCCACCAGAAATTGCCCCGTTTTAAGGGGGGAAATTCTTAGGAAATTCTCCCTTGTCAGCACTGAATATGCCAGAGTCGGGATGTGAGTTATGAGTGTAGAAGGCTGTTTCTTGCCGCTATCTGATGCTGTCATACTTCCAAGACTTGTAAAACTTGGATGTTCTCCCAGCAGCTGCCACATAGTACCACAGATGACATATTAAGTTTAATTTAGTGGCCCTACATAATGGAAGGAGGTCAAGGTTTTCACTTTATTTTGCTTGTTGGTTTGAAGCCACCCAGGTTGACAGTAGCCAGAATCATTACTATATGATGGATTTGCAATTGCTTATGAAACGAACCCAATATTCTTAACAGAGTTCCAAGTGGACAGGTGTCCACATGGCAATTAGCAGTGAAGGAATTATTAGTGCTGTTGCAAAGAAGCCAGAGAGGAAAAAAAGCATTGGGGCTAGACAGACCTTTGACCCAAGGTCATGTTTGCTCATGGTCAATGGTGAAAGCAAAATTCTGGTATTGTAAAGGAGGTTTTAGTGTCATCGCATATGCTACCCAGATATTATGGCTGAATTAGATTCTTTTGCTGGGGCAATTACAGGCTTTCAGAGACAGTTGCCTTTTTATTTATATATTGCAGAGAGGGTGGGTAAATAGCACTTACTTCATTCTCATAAAAATCAAACTGGTCTCACTGTGATTTCTCCTTCTTCTAAGGACTTCGTATTAGCTAATTGCACACCGTACTGTGACAAAAGAAACAGTTTCGTCCGCTGCAGGAGGAATATTCCTATTTCTCATCTACAGAAACTATAACTCATCTTCTGATTCAGATAAGCAATGTCTTAGCAGTCATCTGCTATTAAATGCTGAGTCATTTGATTGCTGTTTCTGCAGTCTTTTGCTGACTCCAGTGATGCTTCAGTTCTTTGCTTCCTGGTCAAAACAAAGACCTGAATCAGAAGTGGCAGCAGCAAGTTAAATACTGTGAATGCATTTTTAATTTAGAAAAGCCCTCACTAAGAACAAGTTTTTACATGTTCCTAAGTCAAAACAAGCTTCAGGGAATTCGGATGCATCTTTTATTTCCACCTGGTTGCTCAGGTCTTTTCAGATCTTTTCATATATATGTGTATATATGTTTGTGTGTGCATGTATATGTATGTTTGTGCTTATACATATACATTCATACATATGGATGTATATATATATTTAGTTTAATATTTTTTATTTCAGTGTTGACTAAAGTGGGGATTGTATAAGTTAGGGTCCACATTAAAAAGTCTGTGCGTATTATAAAAAAATGAATTTCTAGGACTTATTTCCAAAAGTGCACTTACAATTGATTTTTTTAGGCAGAACCAACATAAGGCAAGCTGGATCTTGGTCTCTTGAAAATGCAGTTCATAATTTTTAAAGGTTATAGAGATTTGCCTTTGCTTTGCCAATTAAAACTGGAAGTTTGGTTTATGTAAACGGCATACAGATTGCAAACCTTGATATGACAGTGGAAAAATCTATATGAACAAAATATTCTAACCTTATTACTTTTTTTATGAATCTGACTTAACATTTTGAAGCAATGCAGTGTAAAAACTAGGCTAATGCTGAAGAAAGCTTTCCTAGAGAGTGATAAAAACAAAATGCAAATTCCTGAGTGAATACTTAAAAGAAACCTGAAAAGGCTATTAGCAAGCAGATCTGCTTGCTGATTCCACATAGGTTAATGTAAAAGTTCACATAAATCATTTTTATTGTTTAAGTTATTTCATGCAATCTCTTTCAAATCCCAACAAAATATTTATTGTCCTTATAATATGTCCCATTTTCCCTGTGTGTTACTATAGCCATCATCAGTTCTTGTAATGAACAGGTGTGTATTAGAAGTCCTCCTTCAAGTACACAGGAACTTCATTATCTGTCTTTAATTTCTGTTGATTTTCTGTGTTAAATCTTAATTCATTTTTAGGACTAAGATTTTTATATTTTGAACAATGCCAATGAATATTATTTGCTCAAGATTTTGACCAACTAGTAGGAATCATACTTCAAACACAGTTATTAAAATATTCTGGTTCTTCAATAGAGGACTAGTACATATTACAGCAATTACTCTTATTTCATACGAAAAGCAAGTCTTGCCCTGTGGTCCTCTAATGACAGTTTTATAATGATTTGGTCACTTTTTGGTCTGTAATTCAGCAAGCCCTGCAAACATTTGCCCATCTGAATTCAACTCGAAATAAATGAGCCTTTACAAGGTCAACAGTGGTGAGTGACTTTTACTCAGTGCTGTGTTTAGTCAGTTGATTCACACACACAAATCTTAAATTTTGGTCTTAAGTGATAGTAAGTAAATAATACTTCCAATCTTTTTCTTTTGAAGCAATCTCCCATTATATCAAGTGTATATATTGTGTAAACTTTCTTAATGTGTATTGTCTTAGTTCTAATATTTCAACTTGAGCTTTTACTGAAAGTAGGAACATCTGTCAAAGCCTGAGTTCAAAAACTTCAGACCTAAATTTTTGAGTCAGTTAATGATTTCAGTGCACTTAATCCAGCTGATCACAGAAGAATGAATGTACTAATCATTAGTCATTTTATTTGAAACTTCCTCTTTCGCTAGTCTTCATCTTCTACTTTTAATAAATGATAGTTTATTAAACTAGGGTTTAGTGAGTTAATGGTCATTAATAGAAAAAGCAATATTTGCTTTTATTTTGCAAGTATTGCTGCTCTAAAATATTTCGATTAAGTTTCTGGCTGGAGAAGGCTTTTTCTGTGAAAAACATTGAATTTTCACCCTTCGGGATTTCCTTTGCAGCATGCTGGAAAGTAATACTCTTCTTTTCTCCTAATGGACCAAAATGTGTGTGCTATTAACATAGTGAGCTCAAAAAAATACTTGTAGTTATGTCTTCCATTAACACCCTCACTGAACACAGGTCAGCTGTGATTATATTCCTGCTGACAGAGGGAGATGCTTTTTTGATAATATCTTCACACTTAAGTAGTTATCTTTCTTCCATGTAATAAGGCATTGCGTAGTGTGACTTGGGTTCCCAGAGCCTGGCTGCTGACGGGAATCTGTTCCTATTTGCAGTGTGAGGAGATGGATGAGATGAAAAATGCCTGGTGGCTCTGAGGGTGTGTCCTGTAAACAAATGGACTTGTTAGAGCACACAGACAAGGTAGATAGATTTTGCTGGTTCACTTCTGTGTGAGGATGTCTTTTACAGTAATGTTGCCTTTGTTTTTTCCTTGAAAAAAGATGTAAGAATGAGCATAAGCATAAAATGCGATAAAGGTGAATTAATAGACTTGTTACGTGCGATGCTGCCCGGACTCATCTGCTTACGTTACTGAAATAAATTTATGTTACTACAGTTTGTGCTAGCATGGAAAGACTGATTAAACTATAAGGGAGCGTATTGAATTCTGTTCTAGTTGAGATAGCATGAACAGCTTTGTTAACTACAGATACATGTAGCTACCCTGCATTGCAGTGTTGAGGTGCTTGAGCTGAATTAACTAGCTAAGNTCTTGGATAGCCTGCTTCTGGGCAGAATGAATTTGCCTATGCTGAGCTCTGTGCTATTACCCCTAGTTAGCTTGGTACCCAAGCCACTTCATTCAGCCAGCCTGGGCATCTTAAGACTATCCTGCAGATTGCATTGTGATCTTCAGATAAAACAGGGATGATGAGGGAACCAGAAAACACCAAATTCAACTTTCCAAACTTAGGCTAACTTATGAGGGCCAGCACTTTTCCCAAATCAGCTTCCACAGAAGTAATTTGGAGACACTTACCATGTAACTAAATGCAGTCTTTCCTGATTAAAAAATTAAAAAGTTATGATAATGTATATCTTTAACAAAACAAGTGACTATTACAAGGACTGGGGTGTTCAATATTTTGTATGGCAATACATTGGTTATTTAGTTCAAAAAGGAAGGGAAAAATGAATATCGTGTGCACCAGAAGAGAAGGTGGTTTATTTAACACTGATAACACACGATAGAGTCATCTGCTGAGCCCCCAAACTACCAGTTAGCTCACTTTCAATTTGGCCAAGGGAAGAAGAGGAACATCCAAATGAGCTTGGCAAATGCATTTCACATCGATTCTGTGCTAGATATGTAGCAATAGATGAGTTCTAGAAATGCTCAAAATAAGTGTTTTTTAAAAGAGAGAGATATTCATCATTTGCTTTGTCTGACAGAGATTTAAGACTGCACCAGATCTTACTTTCTCTACTGGGCATTGTGCCTGACTTCTTAAAACAAAACACCCCTCCAGTCCCCAGTAAGCAAAACTACTCCCACAGTAGCCCCTTCCTTTGGCCCGAGACCCTGAGTTTCCTCTTTTCTTTCACATGGCAGATTATAGTTGGATTCCTCATATTAGAAATTCATTCAGTTGGTGCAAAACCAGTCAAGGTGGCTTCCTTATGATCTCTTCTGTACTCCTTTCAGAAGAGATCTGCGTCATGTGTGAGGGAAAGCCAAAACCAAACATTTTGTTGGAGCATGGCTGGGAGGAGAGACGGGCTGCTGCTTTGAGAGCTTACAGAAATCTGTAAGAGCGAACCGTAGAATATTTCAGGTTAATCTGTTTCAGGGTTTGGTCCATGATACACGACAGAACAGAATGAAATAAAGCTTCCCATGGAAGAGGAAGACATAAAAGCAACTATGGCCTCTAGATGGTTTTATTTATCTTTTACTGGTAGATAACCACTTAAGCTCTCTGAGTTGATGAAGATAGTAGATAAGGAGCAGTTGGAGTCAACATAGCTTCAAGGAGACTGTAAGACAGGTGCTCTCTTTGTATTTACATACGCTAAATTTAACAATAACAAAACGTTATCATATACAACATTGGCTTACATTAAACTGTTTAAGCAGTTCAAGAAACCCGGATGGGTTTCCAAACATGTGATGTATCTCTCTCTAAGGTGACTGATACCTGTGTAATAATTTCACTCCTGCACTGACAAAAAATAAAAGTGATCTGGGCTCTTAACTCTGACATTGCTTTCTGCCAGTGGAGCAAGCCAGCCATATCTTTTGTGACTTTTATTAGCACAAATGAAGTTAACCGAAAGGTTTGATTTCTATAAAGCAGTGTGTGCATATTTAGTAACACAAATGAGTTAGAGCTATTGTTAAATCCCCTGAAGCATGCAAATTTTTATTAAGCTTGATTAGTATTTGTTAGTTCCATATGTTCAAAATCTTTCCATTTTAGGCCGTCTGTTGTTCAGTAAGGAATTAATTTCCAATTTAATCTTTCTATCTACAGCGTGTCCTTTACAGGTACAGTCCTACAACAAGATATTATCAGTGATTGTTAGACAGTAAATTGTACTATGCATATTGAAATACAGACTTATTTTCAAGATTATGTGCCACAAAGCTGATGGCCTTTGCTTCAACAAAAAGTAGCTCTGCGCCATCTATACATATATTTTAAGTAATATTCCTGTGCTTTCATAAACTAAGTCTTGATGACTTAATTGTCATTTAAGAACTCTCAGTGTCTATGGGCAGCAATTTCTCTCTCTTAGCAAAAAGCTTTTCTTAAAGCTCCAGTAATGTGAGATGTAAAGCTTAGAAGACTTTTGCTTTGAATTTTAGCCCTTGCAGTAGCTGACAATATCTCCAGAAACAAACTTTAAATGAGTATAGAAGAAAACAGAAAATTAAAACCATTTATTTAAATTTCATCTGTGTGCATACAGACCTAGGTTCACTATTGCTGAGCATCTGCCCTTAGCCACATCTGTTAGCAAAATTAGTGGTAATTTTTAGAATTTAAGTCCTGATGAACAAGGGGCTTGGCATCTCTGCTTCTCCCTGTGTAGAATCCGGGTCTGTACATCGCTGGAGAATGCAGCTAATCCAGTATCCAGTCCTGTAGCCATTTACAATAAATATGTAGTTCAGGAATTTGGGCATTACCATCTGCTAACTAGCTAAATGTGATTAGCAGCTTTGGAAAGAAGCTTCTTACCATAAGGTATGAAGAGTTAAAGTTAAGCCCTTTTTTTATTATTAGCCTGTCCATTGACAGCCAGGGTTTGTATGAGTTCATTCTGTGCAACAGGATTATCGTTCCACTGGCCAACGTTGAGATCAAACCTAGCTTTTTTGTCTATAGGCTAATAAAACAACGGAGAATTAATTGCAGGATACAATTCTGTTGCTTGCATTTTTGTTGTAATTAAGAACATTGGATGAACTCTTCTGTGTGATGGACCAATACATTTTTTAAATTTTTTTTAACAGAAATTTGCATATTCAGTCCACAGTTGCAAAATGATTTAACTGAAAGTTCAGAACAGCAATTGCCAAATTTGCATGAACTTATAAAAGTCAGAGATAGGTCCAGTCTGGGTTGCTATTTGAAGTTATTTTGTATGGGATTTTTGGTGTTAAATATCTGCATTTTTCAGACACAAGGGGTCTTGGGTTGATTGGTTTCCTTGGTAACAGTTCTTTGCTCTGATTGCATAAGCACACTGGAGTGGTGCAGAACAGATTACTACGGAAACACACTGGAATTAGTCTGATGTAATGGGATGTTGTTTGAGCTGTTACCAAGTTCTTAATTCCATTATCCTTTATGTTATTCCCATTAATACTGCATTGTAGTGAAATAACAAGTAGCTTACTTAAGACTAGTAAAATTTCCTTTAACAAAGTAGCTGTTGGCTTCTGAAAGAAAATTTTTAAATGAAGGAAAGTAACCTAACAAAACTCTGAATAAAATGTACTGTCATGATTGGTGCAGAAGAACACTTAATTCTTGGTGAGTTAGCTTGCAAGATAAAAATATTTATACAGCTTAAATTTATGTTGATGGATTGTCTCAGTCATCCTTTCTTCTTAGTCCATGGAAGAGTTCCCTTGGGTAGTTTTACCAAATTCTCTATGTCAGTCTCTCATGATCTTCAGAATATGTGTACTTTATTAGGAATTACATTATTCTGGAGATTATGATTAAATCTAAAATAGCAGAGAGTTATTTCAATCAGGTGAGATATAAACAGAGCAGTGGAATTTTTGAAATGGGTAGATTTGAAACTGAAGGACATTAGCTGCAAAAACGAGAAGAAATTGCACGTCAACTGCCACATGCCAGGTTGCTGCCCAGCTGCCCTGGAGGCTTTTAAGTTTTCTGGAGTCTTGGGAAGCTCCTCAGGCACAGTCCTCAGCATCACCCCTGGGCTGAAATGAAAGCGTCTGTGATCAGTCCTAGGATCTCTGGCTGTGGAAATCTGTACGGCTGTGCCTGCATTAGCTAGCACGGCAGTGCAAGAGGAGCCAATCTCTGGAGTGAAACATTGCTGCAGTCCTCATGTCCATGCTGCCAGCGTTTCCCTTGTTTCTCTTTGGACTAGCTCACTAACAATTCAAGTGGATTAGGTGCACTCTGTGGCACGACTTTGGGGTTTTTTACGTCCAAAAGAAATCTGGTTGCATGCCCTGAGACCTCTTTATGATCAACAGGTAAATGTGCCTCCTTAAAGTAAATGGGAACAGCTGGGACGTTCGCTTTAGAAACACGCTACTGATCAAAGCCAAAACCCCTAAGGAAGGACACCCTAAACATCCCCCAGAGCCCCAGCGATGTGGTCATTTTTATCAGCTGGTCAAAGGACATCTGAAAGCTGAACTGACCAGAAAGAAAACCTTTGGGCAGGGACAAAGGGAATCCTCTCTAACTGATAAAAGGAGTGTATACATTTGAACAAAGCAGCAGATCCTTACATGTTTTCCTTAACTTATTTTCTTCACCTCTTTTTGACTGTCATTAGTGTCAGTGAGAGTCATGCCTGGGATCCATGACTGGTCCCCTTGCTATTCCCTTCTGAGTCATAGGACACTTTCTTATTCCTCTGTGTAGCCAATTTACCTCATCCGTGGTCTGATAATTAGAGTAGACACTTGTGTAAAGGCAGCAGAGCTATCTTCTTTTCTTTTTCCTGTGACATTGAGAATCTCAGTTCCATTCAAGTTGTTCGTGCTTTGAGGCCTCTGAAACCCAGCAATACCTCTGGTCTTTGTTTTGCTTTTGAGGCAATTCCACTCCTCCTAGCCTGTTTCCTTCAGAGGAGCTCCCCAAGGGGGATTTTCTGAGGTATCTCATTATTCTGAGGTGTTTCCACTTAAATAGGTCTTCCTAGCAAGGGACTTTCCCTTATTCTTGGCTAGAGAGAGACGTGACACAGCCTTGGTCAATTCTATCTGCCCAGAAGTATTCTGTGAAACAGCAGTTTCAGTAACACAGAGAGGATCTGTAAGCAATACACAGGCAGCCGTACCACACCTGTCATCTAGATGATCCTGAAAATCACTAAGGTTAAATACTGGAAATGTTACTTTGAGTCAACTTCAGAGATTCAGACAGAATATTATCAATATATAGCATAATGACAACACATATAATAGCATACGCTAGAAGGTCTCTCAGCACTTGAGTTCATTCAGAAAGTTTATTTGCAACTTTAAACATTTCTCCTGAACCATGTCCTTGTTGCAGATCTTCGAACAAGGCTGTTTTTACTCTGGCTGAGTTTTGTGACCCGGTTTATGGAATGGCCCGTAAACAGCCATACTGGCACAACTCAGCAGATGACAAACTGTAGCAAAAGGGCAAGAAATGAGCTGCAGGTAGAGAGAACCCCTTAAACTGCTTTCATACTGAGAAAAGAAATGTGGAAAAGCCTATGTTGAAAAAAAATGTTGATTTCCGTATAAGAACAATATGTAGAAGCAAGGCAAGGGACTAAGAGTCTGGCTACCTAATTACATACGTATCTAATATAAAAGACAATGCTCCAAAATTTTTCAAGGATTATCAATAACTTATTACGACTTTAAAAAACTTCTGTTGTGCAATGACACTAAAAACCTAAGAGCGTTACAGTGTATTGTGAATATTTTAAAGGTATATAATACACTGTTTAAAATAAACAAAAAGTAGCGAACATTAAAAACTAATGTTAAATTCCTTTTCCACACATTTTATACAGTATTTGTAATGCTCTATAAGATAATTAAAGAGTATCACAAAAGTAAACACTATTAAAAATGAGTTCTTTTACTTAAAAATGACTAAAAATTACAGGGCTCCTGCTTTAACTGCTCAAGACAATTTGATTTACATAGAATTTTATTAGGAAAACTTTTGCATTGTCACCTAGACATTGGAACAGTCCTCTCAAAGCTAGTGCAATTACATTTTGTGATTCCAGCTCAGGCTGTGTGGTATTCAGGGGTTATTTATTTTTCCAGAGGTGCTTTCTCTTTGGGAGAGTGTAGACTTCACACTGCTAAGACTTTACTTAAAGCTGAGTACTGGTTCTCCCCATCTACCTCAGTGCACAGTTCCTTTTGTTGGTTTAGCCTGAACTTCCTTGGGCAGAGACTCTTCCACTGCATATTCATACAGGGACTGTATTGAGAGAGCCTTCGTTTTGGTTTGTATTTCTTGGTAATGATGTGATACAAATAAATAATGACATTGTACAAGACATGAGGAAAGGTGGGAAAAGTTGACCTTGAAAAGTACTCACAAATGATAAACTGTATTCAGAATTCACAAATGTCTGGCTTACAAATATTATTATTGTTTATTATTGTTTATTGTTCAAGGTGATGTAGCATCTGGTGGACAAATTAATTTGTGGGTAGCTCACAGCTCAGTCAGAAAATTTATCTTCTTAATTTTTGATGAATATCAATTTTGTTGGAAAAATCAAATGACAGTTACGTTTTACAGCCAATCCTTTCCACGCCACCCATTCTCACATCAGGCTGATCGTCCCACTTAGACCAATACAAATCTAAAGCAGCAACAAGTCAGTGGACTTATATCTACTTGAAACTTGTGACTGAGAGAGAGGATTTAACGTATCTGTGCCAGCAGAGGATTGGGAGTCTTAAACTGCCCGCAAGCCATCCACGATACAGTTGTGCTGTTGAAAGGTAGATGGCTTACACAGCATGCCGTGACTCTGCCTTTTCTTGCCCTGTCAAGTGCAGGGTAGACACAGGCATTGAAGCTGTAAGGCTGCAGCTCAGTAATTTTCTACACTGTCCAGGCAGAACAGGTAGGTGAAATGTGTTCTTCTTCTGGATTTCTCTTCTTCTTCTGGATTTCTCTTCTTCTTTCTTGGTTATCAAATTTTGCATCTAAGTTCCCAGCACTTAGGGTAGGACTTTACCTCTTTCTATCCCTAAGGGAGTTTAAGTAGGTTGAAAGACATTTTATATAATCTTCCTGATTATTTTTCATTTTTCTTTGTAACAATTTTATAAAAATAAAGATTAAAAATAGGGAGTGAGATCAAAGTTGATGGCATGCGGAAAGTTACAGGTACTCAGGGAGGGAAAGAATGGATAACCCACAGGAGGAACGGGGTTAGTTGCTGCAGCGGTGAACACTGCAAGTTCACTGTGCCTTTCCTTCTGCATGAGTAAACTGTATTGCATAAAATACAGCCTCTTCAGAGGCAACACCAAGGTTTCTCTGAAGGATCCTGAAGGGATTAAGTAGCCTATTCAGACATCTTGATGTTAGAAAAAATATAAAGGCATAAAGAACATAAAAGTAAATTGCACATTTTAGCTGTTAGACATACTTAAAGATGGAAAGAAGTTATGTCTGTAGCACTGAAAGGGACCTGAAGAATTATTTGTCAAGTCCCTTCTAAAACCAGCAAAGTCAGCTATAAGGACTGTATTATTTGTCACAAACTGCTGAAAAAAAATCTGTTATTTATGGATCACAGAATCACAGAATGGTAGGGGTTGGAAGGGACCTCTGGAGATCATCTTGGCCAACCCCTCTGCTTGAGCAGGTACACCTAGGGCAGGGTGCACAGGACCGCGTCCAGGCAGGTTTGGAATATTTCCAGACAAGGAGACTCCACAACCTCTCTGGGCAGCCTGTTCCAATGCTCTGTCACCCTCACAGTAAAGAAGTTTTTTCTCATGTTCAGCTGGAACTTCCCGTGTTCCAATTTGTGCCCATTGCCCCTTGTCCTGTTGTTGGGCACCACTGAAAAGAGTCTGGCCCCATCCTCTTGACACCCACCCTTTAGATATCTGTGAGCATTGATAAGATCCCCCCTCAGTCTTCTCTTCTCCAGGCTGAACAAACCGAGGTCTCTCAGCCTTTCCTCATAAGAGAGGTGCTCCAGTCCCCTGATCAGCTTTGTGGCTCTCCGCTGGACCTGCTCCAGCAGTTCCCTGTCCGTCTTGAACTGGGGAGCCCAGATCTGAAATCTGACTTTGTACAATGTTCCTAAATGAAAAATTTTGTCAATAGTGTCACATTAGTTAATACAGCGTGTGAATAAGAACAGATATTTAGCCAAATACCATTGTAGCTCGATGAAAAAATGTAATACTGTCTTTAGTTCATAAACACTATATGCTTCTATTGACAATTCAACAGGAATAGGTTTTAACTGTTCAAAATAATACCTTTGCCCTTAAAATGTCTGTTGATACTAAAAGCTGACTGTTGAAATTAAATAGAACCCCATTATAGCTGCTGTCACTCAGTGACTTCCAAATCAACTTTGGTCATTTTATAATTAAAAGTTTTACCTTATGGAGTATATGCAAACTACTAAATGCAGTTGTGTTGTCTAACCATCTTCAAAGAAATTTCTCATTGTAGGGCTCTTTAAAGTAAAGATCCTTCAGCAAACCTTTGCCATTCTTTTTTTACCTATACTAGCATAAACAAGCTCTGATGATAAAATGAGGGAAGTTTCATAATTCTGTTAATGTATACATTGTACATTATCAGTATTTATTTGTTATTGTGGTGGGTTGATGTTGGCTGGCTGCCAGGTGCCCACCAAGCCGCTCTCTCACTCCCCTTCCTCAGCAGGACAGGGGAGAAAATAAGGTGAAAAACTCCTGGGTCGAGATAAAGGCAATTTAATGAATGCAAAGGCCATGCACAGAAGCAAAGCAAAGCAAAAAGATTTATTCTCAACTTTCCATCAGAAGGTGATGTCCAGCCACTTCCTGGGAAGTAGGGTCTCAGTATGTGTAGCGGTTGCTTCAGAAGACAAACACCTTAATAACGAATGTGCCTCCTCCTCCTCCTTTCTCCTAGCTCTTATTGCTGAGCACAGCGTCATATGGTATGGACCCCTTGGTCAGTCTGGGTCAGCTGTCCTGGCTATGTCCCCTCTCAAACTCTTGCCCATGCCCAGCCTACTGGCCTTTTAGTGGGGGGCAGTTGGAGAGACAGTCTTGATGCTGTGCAAGCACTGCTCAGCAGTATCCAAAACACTGGTGTGTTATCAACACCATTCTAGCTTCAGCTACAAAGCACAGCACTATGAGGGCTGCTGTGAGGAAGGTTAACTCCATCCCAGCCAGACCCAGTACAGTTATAGGAAGCTGGGCTCCAGTTTGCCTGCTGTAGTCAGGCTGGCTCTGCAGTGTAAATAAGTGATTTTGTGGTTAAAGAACTGAGTGGTATAAAAAAGTATAGATTGGGATAAATTCCCATATCTGCTCCTGTAAAACCTCCAGACATCCACTCTGCTCTTATTACTAAAGTAGGGGCAATATCCCCTTTCCTGTGCTTCAATTACCAGATTAGATTATAAACTGGGTGGCACAGGAGCTGACTTTTGCTATGTCTGTACACACAGTGAGGTACTAGAGGGTGCTGCCCCTCATTTAGGGCACCTCTGCCCTACTATAGTGACAGGAGTCTTCACTCATGCAATTAATTATATTGCAATCATCATTTACAATTCTGAATAAAGTGGTTGAATAAAACATTGATTAAGAATGTGGCATTTTTACAGGTTTAATCTACGTATCGACTTTTTCTTGCCCTTGTGCCTCATCCCATTCTCTGTCCCTCAGCTTCCTTGGCTGAACCATATTGGTTTCTGGAGACTTAACTTAATAAATACAGTCCACTGGCAAATACAGCTTCACAGCTACAAGAAATTTTAAGCTCTTTTTTCTGTAATTTTTACATTCAGACTTGCATGCATTATCAAGCCAACTCTTGTAACTACAAAAGGATAGAATTTGGTTTCTAGAAAGTAGCATATATATTGTTATTCAAAGTCTGCTACACTGGTTGATCTTTACAACTGTTTTTTAAGTCCTTTTTTTTAATCTTTTATATCAAAGGCCTAGATACCTCGAAGTTAAGGCACAATAAACTTTGTTATACCTGCCTAGCATCAGTAGGGTTTTTTTAAAGACTTTCATCCATTAAAATGAAAGAAACAGCCCTTTTCTTATTAAATATGAAATAAAAGTGATAGCCGTCTGAGCTTAATGTCATGATTTTGTGGAGCTTTTGGCCTAAGAAAATGAGGGGATTCTAAAATATAAGGAGGAGAATAAAAACACTTCTACATTATTTTTCCCCTTGCCTTTAAAGAAATCTCTAATTTTTTAAAGAAAATGATTTGAAGGGAGTAGGAGGAATTAAAAAAAAAATCCAGATTTCAAAGCTGGTGTCGTTATAGAACCACATGAGACATTTCAGTGTTGACAGTAATCAGAAAGAATCATCTTTAATGCTGTTTTCAAAGATAACAAAAAATGCTTTTCTGTGAGGGAAGAATATAATTCGATAAAACGTGCTGGTAATATGAATTCTTTCCATGAATATTGTTAAAAGCAGTTTACAATATGCAACTGAAAATTAGCATCTATCTTCTCCCTGAATTGGCAGAGAGGGGTAAGGACAGCTGAGGCTGCTAACCAACCAGGAACGCAATTGTGGCTCCCAAACTTTTGCAACTTTGAGTAGGGTGCATCAGAGAAGCGGTCCTCCCTAAAGAGGCATTTATCCCCCATTAGACCAATAATGCAGGTGTCTGTCCATAAAGAGAAAATGTCTTTTTTAGACCTATGAGTTTGTTTTTTTTTTTTAAATAAAGACCACGTATAGTTTAGGGATCATCCACAGGTTGAACTCATATCACTCGTCTCTCCTGCTCATGACCATGGGGTCAAACCAATAATTTTGGCTTGGACAGGAGATACTGGAAAGAACACCTGGGCCCTGTATTCAGATTGTTTTACTTCTTCTTGCTATGCCTTTTCTCCTTTCTTCATTCAACATGCACATGACCCACCTTTTCTTCAGGAAGTATGCAGAGGTCACAAGGGACCTATCTGGCACGTAACAAAAATTTAAAAATTACAAAAAATTCTGACAAGGTTTGGTGACTATAGGATGTCTCAGGCCCTCCTGTGAGAGGTAGAAGAAATTAAATTTTATTCTTTAGAAAAACAAAGATCTTTCCTGTATAATTATTGTACATCCCCAACATCTCTCAAACCTTTCTTGAGATTACAGTTCTTTGAGAATCAGCACTGATGGCACTCGCTAGAAGTGCTGTGATTAGTTTGAACCCTAAACCTTATTATAATTTTTAAATACCCCACTGCAGTGCATTTTTATTGATGTGATTGATCAGGGCTCTTGTGTTTTATTGTTACTGATCTTTAATATCTAGAGTGTAAAATTTTTGTTCAGAAGTACATCTTACCCAACGTAATGTGTAGTGGTGAACAAACTGTCAGCCCAACATATGACAATTGGTATCAATAAAGGTGAATTTTACAAGGTATTTCCATCTTATCATGAAAACTGACAAGCATAAGACCACAGGTCTGTATTCAGAGGTGTATCTGAACTGTCTGTGTGCCATATTTCATAGCTGTGCAGCAAAGATGGTTGCATCCTCTTTGTGGGTGTTGGACAGTGACTGTCTTGTCCCAAAGGTAAGTTAGAAAAACGTCTCTGGTTTCTCCTCCTACGACTTCTGCAATGCAGAGGTGTTTCAGCCATGACCCAGCTCTTTCCGTTATTCTTAATAACAATATAAAGGTCTGAGAGAGAAGAGCTCTTGTGATTATTTCAGGATTTGTACAATTCAAAGGAACTTTCTAGTTGAGGTAGCTTTTGGGCTGGTTTATGCTACTGGTCCACCCAATGCAAGGAAAACTTTTGAGGGAGGGAGATACTGTCTGCAGGCCTCTGGGTCTGTCCCCAAAATATTCTGTTGTCCAGATATGGAATAGTTATATTATGAAAGGTACAAAAAACCTTCCGCTCCTGGTCATAAAGGTTGCAATATAACCTTCTGGAGTTAATCTGCTGTCAATTTTCCTATATCTGGGACAGCAGAAAGTTGGAGAAAAACGTATTTTTGTGGCTTTACATCTTTTAAAAAACTGTTGTACTATATTGTCAGCAGTGTTTACTTCTCTAATGAATGACAGTGACCCTCCATGTGGCTGCTCCTTGGGTTCTTTCATGACATTTCACAGTAGTGCAGGCGCATTGTGGGCACCCCCATATTCAGAGGAATTTGTGAGGTCCTGCTCTTAGTTATACAGTGCTTAGTTATACAGTGCTGTAATGGTGATCAGGTAACTGCTGAGGCAGGATTGACCTGGTTATTAGAGGACATTTTAGTAGAAAATTACTGTTGTTCGAAGACACATTTACAAGTTTGAGTTGTGCTGGTCCCGAGTGGGATAACTGTGCCTCTTTCTCCTACTTGCACCTGGTTCTGTGGTTTGCCCATACAAAAGCAGGGTTAAACACTTCCATCTTGACTTCATGATTTTTTTACATCTTCTTTGCTATAACTCCAGAAGTTATGGCTTTCTGGATCCTAATTATTAACTCACTGGCGATCAGAAAGAGTACTTGTAATGCAGGAAGTGGCAATGAGCTTGTAAATCCCCTCACGGGGTGGCAGTGCAGGAGAGATACACATCAGGTTTCCTCATCTCCTCTTCATATTCTGCTCACAATGCCTCTTGCACTTCACAGGTTTAGGGGTTTTCTGCTGAAATAGTAGTAACCTTGGGAATCTTCAGTGGATTTTAAATAATTAACCGGTCAGTTTAAGTAATTTTTTTTAGTATTGACCTTAATAAAGAAGCTGCCAAAAAAGTAAATAGGGCTTTACTGTGTTGATTACATGCTATTACACAAACTTTTTATGGACTCATTAAAAGATGCAAGGATAAATATATCACTCCGCAGTCTACAGTGTACCCATTTAAACTGTGGATAAGTACTGTTTCTAGTGCCTTCTCTGAGGTGTATTATATTTTTTTTCTTTTCTTTTGTCTGATATATAGGATTGTCACATAAAGTATAAAACCTTTTTTTGATAAAGTCTAATATTTTTTAAAGCAAAGTGGACTTTGGAAAAGTATCAACAGATGCTGTTTGAAAAAGTTATGCTGAACTTGCAGTTTATTCTTAGTTACGAAATGCCTTTAACAATTTTTTGGGAAAATCAAATTCTTGAGTTTTTACTTCAGGAGCTGGATTTGGGTAGGGAACGGGTTTCAGGAAGAAAGGTATAGAGAGAATATGAGTACAAATAAATAGGAGGCATTTCGATAGTGTCTACAGCTCCATTTCTTCACTCTATATGTTGTTTCCAGGAACTTTGCCCAGTTAAACTTTATTTTATTCTTAAATAGCTGTTGACCATCCCTTAAATGAAGTGGACATGAAAATTTTGCCTTTTAGGTGTAGCGCCATTTCTTCTTAAATTTGCATGCTAAATAATGCCACAGAAAACACGTCAACATTTCCTAGTTAGCAGCAAAGGATGATCAATGGTTCTATGATAATTAGTATAGTTGACAGTCAATCAAAGTGATGAAAATAAAAAGCTCTGATCAAAAGACCTTTTCTTCTGTGCATTGTAAATTAGCATAAACATTGCCATCCCTTCATAATGCCAGTAAAACAGCAAATATTGCCTTGGCACAAAAAGAATTCTTATATGGTTAAAGTGCAATGGAATTTAATCCACTGCAATATTAATCTTTTTTTTTTTTCCCTGATTCCTTTCATTTAGATAAAACAATTTTTGAAAAAAACCCAACCAACAACTTGTTCTTGGGCGGGGGTTGCACTGCTTGTTTTTAATGGCTGGGGTTGGCAGAAGAAGGTGTGTAAACTGGTAGAACAATCATGTATAAACCAACCAAATTAGTGAGGTCTTACAATCTGAATGACTATACCAAGAGAGAAAATAGGTTAACTTAAGAAATCTGCAATTGTATCAGGAAAAAAAACCCCTAACACCCCCCAATCTAGTGTGGTAACCTTCAGTTCCCAAAACGCTTGCTCCTCCCTTCTGTCCCCTGATCTCTGGGAAGCTGTGGGAGTAGAGCTTTGACAGATCCCATGGGCAGCACATTTTTACCTTGTCACCATCTCTGTTTTTAGTGTAGCACCTGTGACTTTCATTTATTTAACTGCACTGCCATTAGTGGGATGACTCATTATATTTGTAAGTACTCACATGATTGAGCCCTACTATCTAACAATAGTCTTATTCTGTATAACAATAACCAAGAAAAATACTGAAGACAAAACCTTGTTGTAAGATTCACCTTAGTGTGGATCTTACTTTTAAGAGTCAGGGGATGGATCTTTTATGGACAGTCCTCATTTATAACATTTATCTCTCTAAGGATTAGAGTTAAGCACTCAAGAGCTAAGAACATTAAGCATGGTGAAAGATTTGTTTTTCTTGACCTCTATTAATATTCAGTGCATTCCAGCCTATAACTAAAGTGCTGCAATGCACAGATAGATACACAGGTGTTTCAAGAATAATCCCCTCTTTTGTATAACAAAGCATTTGTTTCCCTTTCACCACAATTATTATTATTGATCGCTTATCACACGAGCTACCAAACATTGAAATAGCTTCACCTTTCTCCCTTCCAACTCTTGTAGCCATTACATGTTGTGGTTTGTTTGTTTTTTAATAAAAGAGCCTGTGCTCCACTGTTGGTATTTTGTACTTGAAAGTCGACCTTAACAATGTAAGGCATCAGTTATGAGTGAAGTGAGAAAACAGGCTCATGCCTTGGAAAATTGCCATTCACTAACCACATATTTTGCCATATTTTCACTTGGGGGGCGTGGAGCTACACAAGCAATAATAATTTTTGAAAAATGATTTTTTTTTTAATTGGAAGTAACGTGGTCGGGTATGGTCAGGTTTTGATTTAATTCATTTGCTTCTTTTTGCTTATGATCAATTTACCATGATTGGTTTTGTGCTTGGAAACTGATGTGTAACTGAGTACATAATGAACAAGGGGCATTCAGGTAAGCTAGAAAAATATACGAAGCAAGTTGTTTTCTTTTAATGAATATACTGCATGCTTTGAACTCTTCTTTTATGCCAACGAATGTATGGTCAGTGCAGATCCTATGAGTTCTATAGTTCTATATGTCATTGTAGTCAGTTGGCTTCATGCTTGAAAAATATGAAAATGGTTTACAAAGCAGAGCAGAAACCATTTCATCCTCTGAACATGATTTCAGAAGTGTAATTTACCAGCAATTAAAACCCCCCAAAATGTAAACTGAATGACTCTTCTCTTGGGATTCATACCACCATTTAATTTGTGTTTGTTTTATCCTTTGGCATTTTATCTTCTAATAAGCCTTCAAGGGAGAATGGAGTATTAGCTTTCTATTTAAAGGAAAGGACAAATAGATGCAGAGTAAGTACACTCTAATGGCCAAAATTATTCAAGATTTTTGGCTTCAGCAGCATGCAAATAAACGTCTGCATTTACTGGGTTGGAAAGGTTTGTTTGCTTTACAGAAGCATTTGCAAGAGATTTATTTACAGGTAATAATATTTATTTACTATCTCTTCTCCATTTGAGTAGAAACAAATTTCCTTAGGTTATTTATTTGTGTACTACCAGCTGTGTCACTGTGTTTCTGATTCAACATTCAGTATTTCTGTATTCCCATACTTTGAATATTTCTCTAATGGAGAAGCTGACATTAAATATAAATCCTTCTAGTTGTTCATTTATCAGCTCTCCCATGTGTGACCCACACAGTTTATTGACTTGGCCAGCTGGTGGTGAAAAGTGAATAACCAAAATGCTACCAAAAAGCACTACTAAAAAGCAGATAAAACCAGAATGGTCTTTCTAAGAGTCTCTTGCCATTTTCTGAATGAACACATCTCTGAATTGGCTTTCCATTCTTCTAGCCCAATTTCTGATTATAAAATTAGAGAAAAATCCTTTCAGAAAGGTTATTTTTATTTTATATGCACTTTTTTTTGCACCAAGACACTTCAATTTATGTAGAAATTAACTAGAGGAGCACAGCCTCAACTTGAAAGTGTTTGCAGTGTGATTAGTTTAGAAGGGTTTGCACTTTCCTGTACATTCTTTATGCTTTTGTTGTCTTCAGGTCTCTTTTTTATACCTCAAATTCCCAGAGAATATTCTGCTATCTTGTGTTATAAACTGTTGTCTCTTTAGAGCCATTTTCTGAAGAGAAGACTTGGAAGACTGCAAGCAACTCATTAAAGACCCAACCTGCAAATATTTACTTGGTACCCACCTATGAGTTGCTCTGTTTGTCTCCCAATAGTAGAGTGAAGCATTTCCATAAATGTGTGCTCAGTTGGGGTTTCCAGCCTGAACTCCCTTCAATACACTCCATGCTGATGGCATCTGACTTAGAGCCCTGTTCATTAAGTTTAGCTGTTGGTCTAGGGTATGGAGTATTTCTTGGCCCCAAATATGTGTTGAATGAAGGAGGTTGCTGGTAGGTTGGTGCTCTGCAAACGTATGTACTTCTAAATGAGCATATAAAGCTCACGTGCTATAAATTCCTTCTGCTTTTGTGGCGTATCATGTAAGAGCCCTTCCAGCATGGTTCCTGTACAGCCACATGATATCCAGAGGTGTATGGGCCAGGCTCAGCGTGCACCTCCTATCCAGATGGAGGGAGCGAGGCTTCCACCCCACCAACATTCAGGAGTTTGCCCTGGGCGTGTGAATGGGAGTAAGCTTGCACTGATGTACTGGCTAAGTTTGAGCTTGAGCTCTTGCTTGGGTTGTGGTCAAAATACAACCAGAATTAATTGTCTGTGCCTGTGAGGAAATTTACACAAAAGAGTGCCTATTTATTTGCTCATTCATTATGCTTATGTTGTAAGGGGCTAATATGGCCATTTAGGGCCTGGAATGATAAAAAAATTCTGCCCACACAGAACAGCAGTTGGGCTTTGGGTGCATTTGCCCCAAGTGACTACAGGATTTCCCTGATATTGCTTAATGCATTTTTCTCAAAAGAGGAACAAAACTGATTGCTGAGACCATTGTGTCCTAGGGGATGTGTCATGGCTAGAGAAAAATATTCTTCACAGCCATTACCTTCTCATAGTTATTTCTTGCCAGACCCTCAAGGATAAGCTGTCAGTGCCCGTATACAACAAATTATATAAGATCATAATTTTCCACTCCATATAAGATGTTACTCTGAAAGCTATATTCTGCCATTAAATAAAAATACTTTGTACTATATTAAGTCTTTCAGCCAAAGACATAAAAGTGCTCTCCAGTGTTATTATTCATGTTTAAAAGAAGATTAAAATGAGCCATTCAAGGGTGAGGTGATTTGCCCAAGGTTACAGGGAGTCAGCAGTGGTTATCCCAGCTTGAGACCCCCTCCTGAAGTATAAGCTAAAATGTTGGGTGTTTCAGGCATGCAACTTAAGGCAGAGAAAAGCCTCCCTACTCATGTGTAGCACTAACACAGGCAGGAGGATTCAGAGCGCACCTACATGTCATTAGCCTGGATCAGATTACAAGATAGGGCTTTAATAAGTAACTGTGATGTAAATCCAGTAGATGAGTTCAAATCTTCTTGTTGGACGTAAGTATAGCTTGGTTTTACAGAAGACAAAGTACTACTAGATGCAGAGCCAGGCAAAATTTTTTCAGTGGGTCATTTGCCAAAACCTGCAGATTGGGGCTAGGGGAAACTCTTTGCTAATCTGGGCTAAAATGTTTTGTGCAATTCACAGTAAATTCTTTTATTTTCAGCGATACCGTCCTCCCCTCAAACACTCATCTGAGGTTTATACTGGGTTTTCTGTACTCACCCCATGTTTTAGATCACCAAACCCAAAAGAAAGACCTATTATTCTTAGTATAACAGCTCAGAAAAAAAGACAATAAAAATAATACTTGGAAGTGACAAAAACTAAATCGTAGTACATTTTTGACAGGTAACTCGTATTCCTATGTACATGGACTGTACATGATGTAAACAGGTTTATAAAGTTTAGAGGTATACTTTGTGCCCCTCATCTTTGCAGTAGTGCTAACGTGGTGCAATAATATCAGTGTAAGCAAAGATAAAGAATTCTTTTGGGCACTGGATATCAGTGTGGAAGATTATAATTGCGAAGAGCTTTCCACACACTTTTTTCATCTCAGTGTACCTTCCCATTTCCACTTACTGCACGACACTGAGCAGAGCTGACCCCAAACCCCCTTCCCTGGTCTTCTTTTGCAGGCAAGGAGCCTGCCTGCTCCCTTGCCTAGCCCAGGAAATTGCCACAGCCCTCACCAGCAATGATAGTTGTCAGAGCCAGAGCAATCCTGCGCTGTGACCTTCCATCCTCCCCTAGGTTTCGGGAAGCAAGGCGAGCAGGGAGACCTCATTTTCACAAGGTCATGCTTCTGACTCTGCTGCACCCCCTCTCCCCAGTCTGGCATCCTGCTCAGGAGGGAGCCATCCTCCTCTTATCACATATGGTTGTGTCCGTGTAACTGAATAGCTGTCTTGACAATTTACAGTGACTTTCTGGGTTTGAGAAATGTATGCCACATAGCATGCTAATCTACCGTATTAATGTGAGTGATAAATTACGGTTTCAGCCTCACTCTACCAGCTGGAAAAAGACCTTTCTCATGCACTAGATGCATTCCTCCTCACCTAGCCTTTCAGAGAAACTCCATTTACAAGATTTTCATAATTCTGAGTTTTTTAGGGCAGTAAAATTCTAAGCAAGACCTCTGCAAAGCTTTTTCAACCAGCTACCAGAAACATCCTACATTTCAGGATAATCCATCAATTTTATTATAAGGGAGTGATCTTAGTACCAGAATAGCTGCAAAACACATAGAGGTACTTTTGCAGAAGCACAGAAACCCACAAAACAAAACTTCCTTTTAACATTAAAGAGTGGCTCCTGGCATCCACGCGGATATTTTCTACAACATAGTACCTTTACTCATGGCAAATAGCAAGGCTAGATCAACAGAGGAACTTGAATGTTTGTTATTGCTTTAGAAACTTTAATTGCAGCATTTAGACACTATTGAGATCGGTTGAAACTTGCTGAGCTACTGCTTAACTTACATCAGGAAGCTAATACATTTGCATTGCTGCCATTGACTCTAACTATCTCCCTCCCGAAGATGCTGGCCTTGACTCGTCTGACCTTTTGGAAGATTGTCTGTGCACCCATCTGCAACTCGTGCTTTTCATTGTACAAAAGAGGTGTTAAAAAGTAATATTTTTACTGAAGAACTTGACTGGTATGGAAATAAATATCTGCAGTATGTTTGCAGAATAGTTAAACCTAGGACAGAGAGAGACAACTTTTCAAAACCATGTGACGATACTGCTTAATAGCAACTAGCTTAAGTTACTTTTCAATACTCTCAGTACCACTGCAGTCTTCATCAGTGTCCTTGGCCTAGCAAGCAACATAGAAAGCAATCACAAATCTCGACAAAAGCACAACTACATGAGCCTAGCAAAACCTGTGCCTGCTACTACCCTGGTCATTTCATTCCTGTTATTAAGCCTGATGGTCTAGCACATGGTGATGTGCTCATGGCAGGCTTCATGGACTTGAGGAATACTAGTACTTTGCTCTTCTTCTCTTCCCATTTTCCATTTATGGCTTTGTTTTTTCAGACCGTGAACTCTTCAGGTCAAGAGTTACCACGTAGTGTATGTAGAGGATAGCCCAGGTACTAGAAGCAGCATAGCTGTGCAAGCTGTAAGTTTGTTAGGATATCATAGTGTCATGCTAATGCAATTAGAGTGCATAGACTCAGATCAGGTTTAGACCATTTAGCTTTAGTTTGGTATCTCTGTGTGGTGCTGCGTTGTTTTGCTCTGCCTTTCCAATGTCTATCTGAACTGTGTAGGATAGCATGTCTATCTGATGTGATCGTAGTGCATAGCAAGAAGTTGACCTAGCATACATTGAGCAGGTATGATTTGTAGGTTTTTTTTTCAAATGTGGTGCAAGGCAAGATGGAAGCAAAATTACTTTTTAAATGAATAGAACTTCAAGCAAGCAATAATAGCTATATTGTTCTATGTAACACTGTACCTATGATACAGTCCTTTAACAAAGAGCTTGCCATATAGAAGCCCAGTCCTGAAAACTGTACTGGGGAAGGTGCTTAATGGTGGTTAGACATATTAGGGATGGGCTGTACATAGACAGCACTGTGAATGACAGTATATCAGATATCATGCATTTCATTTCTACATTTTCTTGCTAGTAAGAAAGGACAGTGATTTATTGCATATTGATATAATGAGGTTTTACAAGCCGATAGTTACTACTATACACTGCAGTGCATTAGCAGTATACAGGAATAAACCATGAGGCATTTGTCAGTTAGAATATTACATTACATTACAGATTTTAATGCCTTTAATGTTCATCTATTAGAAGTTACCTAAGTGTTCTCCAAAAATCTAATCCCTGAAGGTGAGGTGAAAAGAGCTTTCTGTTAGACGTCATTCAGCTACAGTTGCAGAATGAAGGGTGACAGCATCATGAGAGTGCTATTCACCCGAACTGTCATTTTACATTTCCAGGAGGAAAAAGATTTAAACATTCAGTTTATACAAACGATTGTTTCCTTATCTTTTTTCTCTTCTCTCTTGACCCTTTTGGAATATATTTTCTCCACTGTTTCTCTGAGGCAAAGCCTTAGCACCCTGTAGGTTTTCTGTCGGACACTCTGGCTTGCATTCGTGACCCGGCTGAGTGGATCATGGAATGTGTAACAAGATAAAAGTCTGAATCCTCACTAAATAACAGCTGTTCTCTGCAAGTGCAATGCCAGTTACTGTAACAGAATTACTGCGGGTCTGTACCGAGATGTGTGTTGGGAAGAAAATTGATCTGAAAATTACCCAAGCCAGCTTACCTATTAGAATAAAACAAATGATATTACATCTGTTGGCATGTGTCTTACATCCTGCTCCTCTCTCTCTAGCCTGCGGAGAGAGCTGCAATTCAGATTGCAGAGAGAGTGCAAATTCAAAATCTGCTGGAGTTACAGTTTCAGTTATTTCTTCCCACAAAGCACGTTCACTTGGCTGGTGATGGCGCTGATGCCCCTCTTTGGGCATTTAATAGTTCATTATTTGGAGCAGCAGCAGATACTTCTTTTGAGAGTGTGAGCTGGGGAGTGGGTCCAGAAAAAGTAGCTCTTAGCCCTTTCCTACCCGTGCTACCCTCTCCATTGTGTACAGCTCTCTACATCTGTTTTATTAGTGAAGTAGTCATTCTGTACCAAGGTTAAACACCTAGGATGCTATATGTATCCTCTCTGGTAGTATTAACTTGTGACGTATCGTGATACAGCTGCTGTGAACCCCTCCTCACCATGCAGATGTACTGAGCATGCATGATGTGGCATGGGGCTGATTTAGTGGGTTTTTATCAAAAGTGTTTGAAAAAATGTCTTTTAGCATCCCACTTCTCAAGTTCTGCACAATTAAAAAGAGAAATATACTTGCCAGCAGCCTATATTGCAAAGAAAAACGATAATAGCATTCAATCTATGTAATAGCTTGTAAAATGAAAGCTGCAGATTACATTTTAGTCACTGGGGGGTTCTAAATTAACTGCTTTGACCAAACTAGGAAATTCTGAGTTAAGTCTGAAAATCTGTTCTGAGAGCCAGATCTTATCCCTGACCATTTACAGAGAGGGAAACTGCAAAGTAAGATTAATCTGCGCAGCCTTTCAGTTTCATCTTGGAGCCTTTCTTTTCCTTTGTGTGTGTGTTGTTTGCTTTTCTTCAAAATAAAGTCTGGGACTATTAATGTGCAAGTTATGTCTGTACATAAAAACCCTAACCTGAATACCATGTGTCTTTTTCCTAATTTGAGTTAATAAGCACATCAGGAAGTATAGGCTGAACTTGAGGTAGGAAAGTTCGTTGCTTGTTAGCGAACTGCCCTGTGGAGCGGACACCAGCTAATTCCACTCCATTACTGGTAGTTTTCTGTTGTCTTCCTGCGACTCTGTGGATGTTTAGGAAGAGAGGCAAGTTGTTCTCCAGGTCAGCTGAAAATAATTCAGAGAGCCTACCAAAAATCCCAACATCCCCCAGGAACGAATGTAGTGCCAATATGAGCACAAGTGCTCGTACTGCAGTATAGATATACTATGAGAAAAGTACAGTTGCCCCAATTAAATTTGCACTAGTGAAACACTTTTGCTTATATTGTACTGTATATTCAGTTGTATCATAGAGGCCAACAGAATCAATATTAGAAATAGAACCAGCAGTTGTAACCATTTTGGTTTATATGTATGATGTATATTTGGGTGCTGGAGCATATGATGTATGAAGAGAGAAGGGAAGGGAAGGGAAGGGAAGGG
>WAAD01031553.1:77220-217587 GCA_013389945.1 Fregata magnificens
ATAAGAAAAAGTCTGGTTTTGGTCTATCAAAATTTACTATGAGAGAAAATCCTGGCCTTAGGTTTTCCCATAAGTCGCAGTAGCCATACTAGAATTGAAACATGTAGATATTGACTTACTGTTATGTGAATACAAAGACAATTCTTTTTCCTCTGCTTCTAAATTTGGTTCATCTTAAAAGGAAACAAAACTGGTAAAAAAATTATTACCCTTGTGTACATGCATATGGATTTTATATTTACATTGTGTCTTTTACCTGTAATTTTCCAGCAATCTGGTAAAAAAGAAAGTGCCGGCAAGCTTCACAACAAATTTTGTAAGGAGAAATCAAATACAGACTGCAAACTGAACTCACGTAAATGGACACCGTGTCAGGTAGAATTGTGTCGGATCAACTGCACTGCTGTGAGTGAGCTGAAGGCAATGCAAATGTCTGTATTGCTTTTGTATTACTGCTAGTCCGATGGAAACATGCATTATTGGGTGCAATACGTTGTGAAGTTGAAATGCATGAACTTGGGACAAGGGTCGTCCATTAGAGCTGCTGAAGAGAGTGAGAAGTAGATAGCTGTCTAAAATGATTGAATGGTGTGTGATTACATGGCAGTGAAAAAGCATCCAAGAAGATTACATTTCAGTTCAGGGAGGTCTGAGGTAATGTTGCAGCATGAAAAACAACTACAGTGTGCTAAACACAGTAAACGTAATAGAAACTAAATTCACAACAATGCTTTATAATTATATACATAATTAAACCAGCAAACTAGATAGTTGTGTTTGAAAAAATATGTGTAGCTGAAGATTTGAAAGTGGTAAGTTAAAAGTATACTTATCAGTTTCTGAGTTTCTCTATAAATTACAGGCTTTTTATTTCTATTCTTTTTTTATTTTTCCTAAAATTGATATTCTAATGGCAGCACTGCAAATGGAAAAAAAATTCTCTGCCTTTTGTTCAGGCATGAGGAAGCTGAAATCACTTCAGTATTTCAGCAAAATGCAACCTTTCTTCAAACATGTGAACATATCATATACATTTTGCAACTGTTCCAAATAAGTCAACTTTGAGATATATTTCTCACAAATCCATTGTTTTGACGTTTATTCAGTGCAAAGAAGTACCTTCTTTTAGATTTAAACTGCTTGCATTTTTAGCACTTGTTGCACAAGCCGTTTTCCCATTGAGACAACGAAGTACACAAAAAAAGCAAGACATCTTTTTCTGCTAACAGAGAGTCACAGTGAAAATTAATTTTGTTCTCATGGCATATTTGTCCCAAGGGAGATAGGACCACACTCCAGAAGTAATCAGGATTTTTTAGTGAAGCAAGTTGAAATGTGAATAAAAGCTCCAGCCTCTTATTCAAGCACGGGAGAACCTATTATCCTTTTATTCTCTGTGGGGTGCCCCATTTATGTGAGTGAGTATTGCAAGAAGTCGGCAGTGGAACGTGACCCAGCCAGCCTCTCTCTGAAGATGCAGCTGGAGGATGTACCTCAAGATCTTCACCAGAAGCTGCAAAATGATCTTGCCCTCTGCTATGAGGCAGAAGTTAGCTTAGACAACATAAGATACATGACTGAAGCCTGTCCAGGCTTGAACAGAAGGGTTACAGAAATGTGCTTAAGCCAATTTTCCCTGAATCATACCGCCTTTGCTGCAGGGTTTGAGTTGTGGAGCTGGCAGGAATATGCATAATGACAGCATGGAGACCTGCCTCAGAAAGAGGACCCTTCCTGACCGAGGTGTTGATGCTCCACTACATACTGAACCCTCTGTATGAGACATCAACAGAAATATGTTTTTCTCCTTCAACAGCCCAAGCTGTGTCTGAATATAGTGCTCGTTCATGGGCCTCTCTTTACTCACTCAGCACCTACGTCTTTCAGGCACACATATCTTCCTCCTGTGAATGCTGAGGGTTAGTCCTAACCTCAGAAAACCTTCCAAGAACCTGTTTATGTCATTTTATGTTTCTACCCACATGCTGCATAATAGTATTTCAGAGTCCCAAATTTATGTGGTTGGGTCTTTAACTAGTCTATGGAAAAAAATAATATGCTGGAAGTCCTAACCACCACAGTGGGTGAGCACCCACAATCCAATTATTATTTGTATGCTTAATATATTAATATTGGAGCAGACTTAGAGAATTTAGTAAAATGCTCTCTCTATCTTCTACATAACAACTGTCTTCGTATGTGCATTACTATTTACATGTCCCTTCTTGTCCATAGTCCCTGTTGAACCAATGTAAGTCTTCCAGTTTTTCCTCATAATGCTGTGTTTCCAGACACCTGATCTGACCATTTCTGCTGCTGTCTTCTGGACTCTCCCTAATCTGCCTATCACTGTCTTACTACGATTTAGGCAACAACAGACGTGGTATTCCAGCTGTGTCAGCACTGAGTAAGCACACCAGAACGTTTACTTCTGGATGCGTATGTGCAACATCATCATGCTGTTCGTCCCTATTTGTTCATATTCTGCTCTTGTTCCTGGTCCTACTGCTGTCTAGCGTGCTGTTATTCATTTATTGACATACTTGGTATTTTTTGCCCAAGCATGATTGTAATTCAAGCATGCATGGATTTCATAGGATTGAGTTTGGGCTATTCCTTGAAATTCCCAGTATCACTAAGTTTTGATCCTTCCTCTGGAATATCCACAGTTCTTGCCCTTTCTGTTCCATCATCCATTGGAAAAGATTGAGGTGGGTCTCAGGTGAAAACACACCTGAGCTCTTTTTGGATGACCATTTCATTTTGACCGAAAGCCATTTGTAAGAAGTCTTTGAGTGAGCTTTTTTCCCAAGCAGAAAGGTGACCTTTTATGGGGATTTCATCTAGACCACGTTTTCTAAGTCTGTGGGAATATCATACAGCTTTTCTTACATTATGGGTTGCTTTACATAAAGCTAACCTTAATGACCTACTTAAGGGTGGAATTTATGTTTAGGAGACAGAGAATTCAGTCATATTTTGGGGAGTTAGCAAAAACTGCCCGGAGTGCTGCAGTACTAAGCCACAAATGGAATGTTCTATTTAAATCTTTCTGCAACAAATCTCCTGTAACCCAGACCCACGTCATTCATATTCCAAACC
This sequence comes from Fregata magnificens, assembly GCA_013389945.1. Classification (NCBI taxonomy): domain Eukaryota; kingdom Metazoa; phylum Chordata; class Aves; order Suliformes; family Fregatidae; genus Fregata; species Fregata magnificens. Next base: position 80,323 of record WAAD01031553.1, read on the forward strand.
TTGTCAGAGTATGATTCACTCAAAAATTCTAAAACTTTTTAAAATTTATTTTGGAAGCCGAGAGAGGCTTCAGTCATTTTAAATTTATTTTCTTCTATAAGTATTTTAGGCAGTCAGTGAAGCAAGCACCAGGTTATTACTGTGGTGCAGGATATACTGAAATAGAAAAATAGTGAATGCTGAAATCTCCACAAATCTACTTTCTTGAACATACAGAAAACAGTGAAACTTCTGGGAAGCCAATGTTTTGAATGAAAAATGAACTGGGGAAAAAAAAAGTATATCTAAAAACATATGTGAATTTTCTTGTCTTGTTTTGGTTTTTACGAGGTGAGTTTCATTGATTCCAGCACAGCATTTTCAGTAAATCCTTCTGTCAGTGAGGTCTGTGTGGCACAACAGAAGAGTTTAGATGTAATTTATAAATAAATCCAGCATTCAGCTGACAAAACCACCAGGTAGACTAGCAAATTGGCTGGAATTCCTGGACTCAGATCTCCTGATGAGGTAATGCTTTTTGGTTTGACAATCTATGCTGCAGAAATTACATTTTTGCTTTCAGTGTATGCAGAGCTTTAGCTTTAATGTTTGCAGAATATTCTTACCCTTGTCTTTTAAAACTGTGCTTTAATTTTTTTTTTTTTTTGGTCAGGTCCTGCTTCAGCCAGTTTTACTGGGACTTGAAACTCAAATGTTTTGAGACTTCTGAGAAATATTTTCTATCAAAGGGCACAATGATACATTCAGAAAGTTCATTCATGGTTACATGCATCACTCATGGATTTTATTCATATATAATCTCCTATTTGTTTTGAAAGCTTGCTCCCAAAATATTCCATTGTGTGGAAAATTCCCCAGAGCACATTCCTTTTACAAGTAATACAGCCTTTTATAGGTCGCTTCTAATTTGAACACTTCACTGAACACAGCTGCCACAATTAGAGTCGAATTTGTGATTTTCTCCATTGTATGATACCAGTGTGAATGATACATAAACACAGCTGGCCTGAATGCAGATTTCTTCACATGATGACGCCTAGCAGCAGCAGCAGTTCTCCAAGGCACTGACCCGCAGAGGCCAAATTAAAAATCAAATTAAGCATCGTAAATGCAACTCCATTCCTATTCACACTTTGAAAATCAAGAACAGATACGATTTATATAAGAAACTTGACCGAATGTCCCTGACTGAAGACGTACACAAGTCAATATAAGGTTCCATCATATCACAAGACATTTAGGCATAAAACTGTCCCCACCTAGTGCAGATGTAAGTGTTCTTTCAAAGCAGCATTGTACCTAAAAGGATGATGCTGAAAGGCAGTGTCCTTCCCCATATGCGTGCTATTAAGTAAAAATATTACTTTTCACTAAAATGACATGAAAGTTCTGTTAAAATTGTGTTAAAGTTATTTATTTGTGCAGGTACGAGACTCTGCAGCAACCAGTAGGAGTTGCATATTCCTAGAACTTAGTGTCAACAGATATCATGTCTTTCCAAAATTTTAACAGGATTTTGAGTGTGTTTGGAATAAAATTATTCTCCCATCAAAACTGGTGGTAGGGGAAGAGATGACGAGGAGAGGGCAATGAAAGTTGAAAAGGATTTGGGAAGAGCCTGACTGTGAAAAACAGATTCAAAGAGAGAGATGGATTTGGCAAACAAGGGGAAGGACTAACTGGACAAAGGTCAAGAGGATGACCTGACAGTGACAGTGCAGGGACTTGGGTGGAAAAAGAAGGGACTGACGTAAAAAAAGGAAAAGTGCATGAGAATGGTTAGACAAAAAAAGCTAAATTTGGGATAAGTTGTTGGAGGAGGAGAGACTGGGAAAGCTTGAAGCCCACAGCCCCACAGGCTGTGGATCGAAGGGATAGTGAAGAACCAAGAGTAAGAAAGATAGCAGTGGAGCAAAAGGACTCAAACAGTGATGCTGGAGGAGCACATTACCAATGCAATCCAAATTCCTGAGAGTGAGCAAGGGAGAGGGTGTGAATCCGGACTATGCAGTAATGGAGCTCATTTTTCTGTAAAATGCCTTTTAATCTGCTGTGGAATTTGAAAGTTTCTGGCACAAGGCAGATCAGAAAGAGTTTCAGGCTCAAGGCAGTTAAATTTTCCTTTGTGAACCTGGATTCCATGCCTGCCATAAGTTTTATATAAGAATACTAGATAAATCTTTTAAACCAGACCTCCACAAATGGGCACTGATTGCACGTGTTGTTCTTTTTCTGGGTGCTCGGCTGAATTTGTTAACTCCTGGTTTATGCCTGCTCAAAGTGAGTGGAAACTTTATACCTGAATTTCCAAATGACACAGCTCCTCACGTGCCAAATAGAAGGAGTTATAATACTATCTCAGTCAGAGAAGTGTTCAGAAAATAAATCAGTTAATATATGTGAACCATTTGAGTATCACTGTGATGAGCACTGCTGAAAAGCCCAGGAGGACGCTAATTCTGTTACTGGAGCAAGGTTGGGCAGCAGGCAGTAAATACAGTGGCACGGGCCCACATATCGACCCTGGAAGAGGAAATAAAAGAGAAACAGAAGGTTGTCCAGCTGATTTTTAGCAGAGCACTCTTCCTTCCTGTGAACTGAATACAGCAGTGGTCCTGAGGGGAAAAACAGTGTGTGAATATGTAATTGCACGACTGTATCATAATGTGTATACCCAAAGGGACTGGATTAATTCTGCACAGGCAACCTTTCTTCTGACATTGCCTAACTCTGAAATGCATGATTAGTGACTGTACGCGGGAGCAGAGGGACTGCTCTTTTGGTAGTTCTCCTGTATTTAAAAAAACACCCAATAACAGCTCTGCAGTATTAATTGTATTTTATATGTGATAACATCCCTGATCATTTTCAGTCCTGGAGTTTTAGGTTAGCTTGTTTGTTTTACTAAGACTGTAATATTTGTGTTTAATGTAGGATTGTATTAAGTATTTCAGCAACCTGAACTTCAGGTTAAATAGGTATTTAGCACGTGAGTAGCAATGTATGTAGGACAACTCTGGGTAATGCAACAATCTTCTTGACAGTGTGTGGGGCCAGGCAGAATAAAATTACTTGTTTAATATTCAAATCTGCTATGAGATACTCTTCACAGTCCTCTCTCAAATGACTCCTAGAGCTTGCTCAGAGACCCAGGCTGCTTGGGGATGGGAGGAGGCGTTTCTATTTTGCTTTGTTCTGAGGCTGTGGTACTCTGTGAGGTGACTGTGTTGAGCATTGGGTATCCTCATTAGGGGAGGCTGAGTGTGAGGCTCCCACAGCAGAGCCTCTTTGTGTCCATGGCTCTCTGCACTGAGATGCTCCATGGCTCTTTCCCAGTCAGTAGTGCCAATCCAGGGAGACCTGCAAGAAAGTCACTTGAGGACTGAGAACATCCAGGTGACTAAAACTGGCTTTTATTTTATATGACTATTATAGTATGCTAGCCCTTGCTTAAAATTACTGCTGATCCGCGACAGAGATTGGTGTAGGGTTTGGTTTTGGTTTTGGTTTTGTTTCACCCCACCCTGTATGGATACTATATAGCAGCCGTGTATCCTTGCTTGGTATTCTCACCCCATCATACTACGATGATCCACTGAGTTCAGTACAATATGTCATTCTTTTATAGCTACACTTGAATTTTGGGCCAAACATTTAGCAAGAAAATGAAGATTCAAGAACACCAGAGCATCTCATGAATCCACCTCGGTTTTGCAGAGTTGTTCCTCTAGGCGAGGAAGCTTTTTTTTCCCCTTTCAATTTAGAATTGTAATTAATTAAATAATGTAATAAATAAAAAGACCTTTATAATTAAAGATTTTTCAATTTTTATCAATGCAGTGTTTTTAAAAAGCAATTTAAGTCCAATTTGATGTATTTCTTTTAAAGTCAAGTTCATGATTAAGCGGAGTTTTTTTAGCTTCCAATATCGTTCATTGTGAATTTGTTTTTCAAGATACACACTGAGCAGCTCCAGGAAGCAGAGTTATAGAGTAACTGTATAGCAACTGTAGTTCACAGTACTATTTATGTTTTATTACCAGAATAAAAAGAGGTGTGCTAGGGCTGTCTTCCCATTTTCTAGTATTTATAGCTTGGATTCCTCCATTATGAGAAAAACCTGCCTCAGATTACTAGAATGTCTGACTGTTACATAGTCTTATAATGTCCCTTGATTTGGTCTAGCTGCTATAAGATCATAGAATCATAGAATGTCCGGAATTGGAAGGGACCTGCAACAGTCATCGAATCCAACTCCTGTCCCTGCATAAGAAAACCTCAAAATTCACACCATGTGTTTGAGGGCATTGTCCAAATGCTTCTTGAATATTGTCAGGCTTGGTGCCGTGACTACCTCCCTGGGGAGCCTGTTCCAGTGCTCCACCACCCTCTGGGTGAAGAACCTTTTCCTAATATCCAACCTAAACCTCCCCTGGCACATCTTCCTGCCATTCCCTCGGGTCCTGTCACTGGTCACCAGGGAGAAGAGATCAGCACCTGCCCTTCCTTTTCCCCTTGTGAGGAAGCTGTAGACCATGATGAGGTCTCCCCTCAGTCTCCCCTTCTCCAGGCTGAACAGACCAAGTGACTTCAGCCGCTCCTCATACGGCTTCCCCTCTAAACTCTTCACCATCTTTGTGGCTCTCCTCTACTCTCTACTCTCTAGTAGCTTCGTATCCTTTTTATACCGTGGCGCCCAAAACTGCACACAATACTCAAGGTGAGGCCACACCAGAGCAGAGTAGCGTGAGAGGAGAGCGCCAGCTGGGGTTTGTGACATACATGCATAAACATTACAGCCGCTGTATCCCATGGAGAGATGAACAGTATGTTCATGCAGTCTTTTTGCATTTTGGGGGACTATAGGATCATGCAGTATAGTATGTATCTAACGGACTACCTACGAAATGCCTTGCGAAGAAGATGCTAAAATTTATGAAATTTCAAGATAGGGATGGAGAGTAGCTCTGTAGTATCAAATGCGCTTCTGTGTTTTTCATCGTACCCAGCCTTTGTCTACACTTGCCACAATCTGGTTTCTTTTGCATGCACTTATATTTGGTTCAGTGGATTTTTATGGAAAGAAACATTTAGTATTCTGTTTAAAAAATAGCGCTTTCTGAATTTCTTATTTTAGAAAAATATTTTGTATTCTTGTGATCGGCATTTCAGCATTTAAATTTATTGATGGTAACTCTTTGGAAGATAGGAAAGCTTTGTCTCCTCTTAGGGATAGCAATGAAAGCAAAATGACATGATGGCAGTCAGGCTTGAAAACTGAAGCAGAATAGGCTCTCTGAGATGTAGCAAGCCAAAGTTGTGACTTAAATCTGAATTCACTTCAGTGGTGTAACATTGCCAAGCAAGATCATATACTTAAATGATAAAAGCAAATTTGACTACAGTCTCATCTATTTTGTGTTGTGCTGACTACAAATCTGTTTCAGGTATCTGATGACTGGAATAAAGAGAAGGGCTCCTTCTATCATGAATAAATGTTTCAATCTTCCCAGTATAATCTTTTCAGCAGGCTTCTGAAAAAAACACTTTCCCATGAGATTCTCCTGAAAGCTCTGCAGACTTCCTAATGGTCATACCTTTTTCTTTTTTTTTTAAACTAATGGTCATGAAACAGAGAACTTGGCTCCAAAATAAAGCAAGGCTGTGATTCCAGTTTGGCTGCTTGTACAGAGAAGCCATTGACACAAAATTTAGACTTGAAACAATCTGGCTTTTAAAAGGGGCTAGAAGTTGAGTTTATGGTATCTTTGACAACAAAATTTTATGGGAACATAGACATAGTCACATCAGACCCCATGTTAAGAAAGTCTAATTATTCTCAGGCACTATCTAGGGCAAACTTTTTCAGAAAAAGGATGTGAGAATCCAGTGTAGACCAAGGTGAAGACTATTTCTAGTTTCCTTCTGATTGATAGGAGTTTGACTTAAATCTGGGAATTTAAGAGTCAATGCTGCTGCCAAAAATTGCAACATAATAGTTTAGATTCTGTTGCCTATATAAATGTTTTTCTTTGGCTCTTATATTCCTGACCTCAAGAATTCATGGGGGAAATTAATTCTATAGTCTCATTGCATAGCATGTCAAAAAAGCATTTTCATATAACTGTTTTGAATATTCAGTGATCTTATTTTTTCTTTTTCACTGGGTACCCTTTCACTTTGTGTTTACGATTGCTAACTCCTGTTTTCACACTCTACCTTTTTTTCTACAGGAATTATTTTGTATATTTGTGTTCTGCTCTACTTTCATGAATATGTATTTAAAAGAACTGAAAAATGGGTCATTCCAAAACTATTTTGCTTAATTTACTAATTTTTCCAAAACAGTCATTCTTTATTGTACAGTAACTGAGAGCAATAGTTACCAGAGCATAGAAGGCCTGGGCTTAAATCCCTCTTCTTGTGGGAGGATTTGAGCCCCTATCTTTTGCGTTTGGAAGAGAACGCCTTAACCATCAGCCTGCACAACGTGCTGGGAAGAGCTTGTCTGAGTCTCTCTTCTTGGAAATTGTTCCCTAACTCAACCTGATATGCACTGAGAGGGAAGGAAAGGTGTAACATCTGAATTCTTCTGTTTGTATCAATAGCAGAAATTGAGGAATGAACTGAGATTATAGGTCCTTACCTGTTTCTCAAGTCTTGTGAATTACCCTTTGTTCTGCAGGCAAAGCAAAACATCAATTACTTACATATTCTGTACTAGTATCATTCCCCTTTCTTTTACTGAGCTGACAGCACCAGTATTTTCCAATTATACTCGTGGACGGAAGTTTTCTTCTTTTCTGAAAAGCATTCTCATTTCTTTTCCTTGAGCATCTCTATTAGTTCAGCAATATTCTCTTTGAAAGGAGTAACAAGCTCTGCGTACAATATTGCAGGTGGGAATGACAGAGTTATAGGGCACACTAACTTTCTGATCTCTTAAAAGCGCATACCACTTATGTATGAAGCTTGTTGTCTTAATTTCCTTGAGGTGAGTTCATAGACTGAAAGAAATTTGAGCTCAGATCTTCTGTGGCTTATGTAGCAAAGATGTTTAAATTAGCAGGCTTATCACTTGATCACTTGATTTTGTGTTTGTGAGTCTTCTGTTTTGGGAGGTGGGATCAACAGTAAATACAATATGCCTTCTAAAGGAAAGCATCATTTGGTTTAATGAGTGTGAGCAAGGCATAATACCACAGATTTTTGCAAGAACAATAGACCTTCAGGTATAGCTCTGGTATGCCCTTGTCCTTCTATACTGTAAAAGCTTAACTGCTTAAGAGCTCTGTCTCAGGCAGTAGGATAGCCAGTATCTGGCCTTTATAGAGATAATTTTTCATTAATTTTTATCCTTTTGATATACAAGCTTTTAACCATGGCAAACATGCTCTGTAGCATATCTAGAAGAGTGGGAGCAAGTTATTCGTGTTTGATGGCTCTGGAGTCTCTTAACCCTTAAAAACTTGTCAGCTTATTTTATATAGAGTTTACATCAGATCTCAGCTGACCTGTTAATGTAAGCAAACATATATACGCATATGGAGTCAGAAACTTGGCTCCTGGTGAAGCTTGTCACTGTGACCGGTTATAATACCTTTATGGACTGCAATTTGGAGTATTCATTGCTACTTCTTGTTTTAAGGACATGAAAAAGTGAGGCTATGATCCAGTCTGCCTAAATCCTACCTACAATGGTATTAGAATGCTTTAAACCCGGCTAAATCCTAGACACTGATCCAGCCTGCTTACTTAGTAAGGCTATTAAATCCATCAGGCATTGAAATTCATTAGGTGCCTCGCATGTAGTCTGAGTGTTCCCTAGGCACTAATATTTTGTCAGTCTGTATGCACAGAAGAGCCTTTCTTTCTGGGGAATTGAGTGCCAAAAGGTATATCGCAATATAAGATGAGGCAGAAAGGTAGCTGAACCAAGAAGCCCCAAATATTAGACTGTGTGATGTGTGTGTCTGGCTTCACCTTATATGAGGATAGTACTGGGAGGGAAAGGGGTGGGATCTAAGTTTCTGTCCCTGGTGATAAGCAATATGAAAAGGGCATGGTTTAATGTGAAATGTGTAAATAAGTAAGTCCTCTCACAACTGAATAGTTTAACTAATAAGCTGGACTTGAGCTCTTGCAGCACTTGCTCCCCTTCAGTGTTCTGGACACAGTGACATGGTGTCTAAAGAGCTCTCAGTAGAGTATTCACTAGGTCACTCTCCTGAGACATGACCTCAGCTCTGATCAGGCTGAAGATAGCCTGGCATCCGGATCTTCCACTTCTTTCACACATTTTTTATTGCCAATGCAGTTCTGTGAAGTGCCACCGCTCCGTGGACTAAGTGAATGGAGCCGTCCAGAATTTTCCTTTAACTTCCTGTGATCTCAGTGAAAAAGATGAACCCCTCATTTAAGCAGACTGGATTGATGTTGTCTGGAAATGCCTGAATTCCATATATTGGCAGGAAAAAAGGAGAAAAATGTAAGCTAGGAAGACTGGATATACTTTTGCAAGTTTTCAAAGGTATCTGAATCTCTCCATTGACTTGTAGAGAAGCTGGGCAAACTAAACTGCCTTCCCTCGCCAAACACGTAAAACTGAGGTGATGCAATATCTAAATTTGAGCAGACTGGATAATACCCTGAAAAACAATGTTCTGTGGCCAGATGGTTGAATGAAAATGGCATGAGTCTGCTGCGGTATGAATATTGCGAATGGCAAAATTTCGTGTTACCCTTGCCAAGGAGAAATTTTGTATAATGAACCTTATTGCTGGAGGGAGGAGTCACATGTACAACCTTTTCTCAGACTCTACATGAACTCCTTCGTCCAGAAGGTGCAACAGCCTACTTATTCCTTCTGCCCTGTTGTTAATGTACTGTTCTGTCTGAGCAATACAGCTTGAAAGCAAATTGTTTTGATGGATCCAGATTCATTTCTGTGTATCACCATCACTAGTTCATCATGATGTTCAGGGACAAAGAGCAGCAGATCTGTATCTGACACGTTTTGATATATCACACCACCTCCACAAGCCAATGGTTTTGTTTTGAATATTATTCCTAAATAACTGCTAACCTAAGGTATAGAGAAGTGCTAGGTTAAAAGCATGAACTACTTACACATGGTAGGGGCCCTGAATTTTTAGCAGGGGCTGGGGAAGGAGGAGTAGTTGTGTGTGTTTGGGAGGTGGGGGGAGTGTTTTGTTTTTCTCCACTAAGCATCAAATTTGTGCTTCCGGTTTTAAGGAACTGGACAAGTTAATGAGATTGAATTGTATAAACCATAATGCATTTGACCTATTAGAAGAATCCCATGTGGACTTCCCAAAATTCTTTTTCACAGAGGAGGGTTTTTTGAAAGCGTATCATAACCTACTGAATGGAGCCTGTTCACATTCTTTTGGAGTCCTTGGATATTTGCCACGGTCACTGAATGCGCTCTCTTGAGTTGAGGTCGCAGATGCTGCGTTACTTTTGTTCAAATCATATTTAAATTATTAAATACAGTGATCCTCCATAGGCCGAGGACAATCTTGGTCCTTCCTGTTCTCAGGTCCCTTGGAGATGAGTGATAGATCTGTCTTTTATCTGTGAATTGTTATGTGCTGTTAAAAATCTTTAACTTTTGTCCAGAGTTATCTGTATAGTAGTTGCCCTTCTGCAAAAGCACATATATATTTTGAGTTTATCCTGTTTCTTCAAACAGTGAGATTCCAACCCGTGAGCACATTTGTGTAATCTCTTTTTATCCTAGCTCCATATAACAATATTTTTTATTTCTAAGAAGGGAGATGCAAATTATAATTTACAATACATAATAAACTTTAGCACTTAAAAAATCATTATACTGAGGATCTTTTTTAATCAGAAAAAAGATAGGACTACTACTAATCTGTGTATACCTTTCATTTTGGGGGCTGATTAACCTTTAACAGAGAGTTCCTGTGTCTTCTTTGAGGTTTGACCTTGACATGGCATTATGGAGCAGCCGTACAGAAACTTTAACTTTTAGGACATGTCGTTCCTATTTTTACACTTTTTCCTTTTAATGGTGGATATTAACACAAAGGTTTTACTGCTGTATTTTCAAGGCACTTAATGGTGCTGATATAAAATACTTGACATCCCTGTTTGCTCCTGACCATTCCTTAATGTAAGATTTGGCAGGTTATCTAGCCCGAGACTGAACTTTATGCCTCTTAAAGATTTTAGTGTCTTTTTATGGTGGTGGAATTCACTTCTGATTACTGGTTAAAATAGTAATTTATCTAGACACTTAAAATAATGTTTTGCTGCTTTTTTGACTTTTTGTGTAAAGTACTGATGATGTTGCTGTGAGCCTTGAAGTAATTCTCTGCATGATTTCATTTGATCCCTCACCTTTGGTTTATTATATAAAACAAATTCACAGTCAGAGAGGGATTATGTAAAAAGTTCATGGAATAGCCAAGTCACCTATTCTCTGCAGACTTCTCAGATCTGGTCAAGAGCTTTTCCAACAAAACTCTGCTATTGAGGGTGAGGAGGAGGGACAGGGAAGGCAGTTCGCTGAAACCCAGCGTTGAAGAAATGCGCAAGTTGGTTTTGATGATGATCTAACCCCACAAACCACAAACAGGCTTCCACTGCATCTGGGCCTGGTTTCTTCCTCATGGTTTTCCTGGCAGAAACCCTTCCCATCACTTCTCAGGTCTTCTGCTCAGAGGTGGCCTGGGAGCAAGGACTACTCCGAGCCTGAGAACCACTTGGAGGTTTTGCCAGCCCTGCCCATACCTTGATGTGTCTGGGAATTAGGGCTGTGCTGAAGCCCCTAGGACTGGGTCCTGCACACCCAGGCTGCATGGTGCTGGATCAGGAGGCAGTATAAATGTGATAAATAAGCCAGAACTACGTAATAGGTAATTTAGGCCAGCTTCATAGCCTTAGGTCAGCTTCATGCTGGCTGCAGAAGGACAGGTGATGTTAGCCTGCTAAAATGTTGATATCTGTAAATATTTTTACCAGGATGAATGCTTCATGTGCTTTGTTTGTTTTTCTAATCTGGGATTATCAGGAGCTGTAATGTCAAATTTGCAGGATTTATTGTTTACAGCATTTCATAACTGGGGTCTCTATTTTTATCTTAATTTGGAAAAATCTGGACTAACATGTATAGTTCTTTCTCCTTCCTCTGATATGCATTCTGAGAAAGCATCCCTACCCAGAAACATCTATCTTTCCAATTTGAAATGAAACTCTTCTTAAATATTGACTCTACCAGCAGTATGGGAATTGTGAGTTCTGAACATCTCTATTGATGATGTTGATCAAATTAATTTATTTTAAGGATGCCATGTCACTGGTTTTAAATGACTAAGTGCCTTCTTGGAAGAAGAAACAGTTACTGTTCTGTGATAGTCTGAGAAATTCAGGGTGGTTTTTTTTTCTTTTCTTTATTTAATATAGTATAGCCATCTTGTGGTAGAAGTACAGAGACGTGGCTCCAGCTGTGCTACTCAGCTTCTGTAAGCAGAATTAAAATTGCATATAAATGGTTTAATTGCCCTTCAGTTTGTAATATTGCAAACTCAAGCTGTGACTGATTTTTTTTAATCTATAAATATAGGACCAGCATTTGTTAATGTTTTATGCACAGCCATTCTTATTTATGTTGTGGGTTGTGGGCAGTAAGATGTGTACCTCAAAAGACCTACTTTTGGTAGATGTAGCTCTACAAAGCTGGTACTTGACATTATCTTCATACCTAGGGTGACTCACTAGATTTTGATTAATGTTTTAAAAGAAGCCAACAGTCATTAAGTACAGAGTAACTGTTATCAACAGCTACTATAAATGAACCCTAATGGGGGTTATTGAATTTCATTTTACATATCAGCAACAGGTGGTCCATTCAGAGAGTTCCCATTCAGCTTCTTACAGTCCCAGGAATTGAATTTTTTTTTAATATGACCGAGGGGTCCAATCTCAAATTGTAGATGGGAGTAGGGGTCTCCTGGTGCCACTGGGGAAACTATTAGAGGCGTGCAAAATCTGGGATAATAAAATGTGACAACATCTTGTATCATACCATTGAATGGACTGTTTTTATTTTGTATTCACAAAAGCTTCTCCAGTGAGATGAAAAGGTGCAGTCAAGCTCATCCTTTATAGAGGGAGGAGTCTGGCCCTTCTGTGAAGCAACACACCCGAGATCAAACAGATAATATTTTTCTAGTCTTAGGTGGAAGACATTTTAGTTATTGTTGCGAAGAAATAGTGTGCATGTGGCCATACATACTTACATGTTTATTTTGACAGGAAATTATTTTGACTGCTATTCTAATTTAATTTTCTCCTGAAGGGAAAGAAGGAGGAGACAAACATCTACATTTTTTCTCTTTTAGTGTTCACTTAAAGTTGAATGTGTATTCAACCGTGGAACTTCATATTGCTGTATCGGCAAAAACCTGTTCAAAGTCTATGAAATTATGAATTTCTGTCATTTCATACCCCAGAAGATATTATTATTCATTTAGCGTAATGGATGGATTGTGATTGCTTATGCTAAATAACCTAGACATCAGCCAGATACTATCACAGAGTTAACAAAATGGTGTAGCGAGCATAATATACTGCTTCTATAATGGAAGAGCATATGTTTTCCAGTTTTATAGCCACACGAGGAAAGCACATTTAGTTCATCCTATCCTGTTTGGGGGCTGAGATAAAAGCTTATGCGTTTTTCATGGAAAGAGGCAAACACCTGAGCAAGTTATGGCAATGTAGCAATTGGGGTTTTCTATCTATAGTCCAACAGTGACCCTAAGGACTCAATAAACTTCTGTCAGGGAATCATACCTTTTGCATACAGTACTGTTACATTTTTCACCTCCACATCTGCAATAACATATAGAGTAGTAGCATACTCCTGTCAAGGCCCTATTGAAATGAGTTGGATAGCTGTTAAAATAAAGCACTCTTCAACAAGAATGTAGCTGCTGTTATTAATAATATGATTTGCAATTGCAGACTATGGTTCTTGCAAGTCATGTATGTCTAAAGAATGTCTAAAGAATGATAGCAGAATGTGAATTCAGTTTAATCAGACCTTCAGTGCTGTCTTATTTCAGTGACTAGGTTGACTTTCTCCCTTCTTTTTTTTTTCTTTCTTCTTTTTCTTTTTTTTCCTTCCTCTCTTTGTTGTGCTTTCAGAAACAAGGCATTACAGGTGAGGTTTTTTTAAAGATGAAACTGCTAACACCATCTCCCTGCTAGTCTTGTGTGTAATTTAGTAGCTTAAAAAAGACTCTAAAGTACCTGCAGCATTAACTTTATTTCTTATTCTAAATCGCCCCTCAGAATGGACAGGCTTCTTATCCTTAAAACTGTATCTCTCTGCAGAATCCTAAGATCATGAAAGGAATAAAACAATGAGAAACTGATTATGCTTAAGAGAGGACCATCATTCTATGTTCTTGTAGATAGTTTTAAAACCCCCATCACACTGCAAGAGGCAAACTTGTGCTGTGCTTCTCTCAATTGCTGTATTTATGCAAAAACTCTGCAATGAAAATCATCTCCAGTGCTTTCAGTGAGCAAGACTGTAACTCCCAGTAAGTGATTCCATACAAAAAGCACTGCTAAAGTGGACTGGTCAAAAGTTTTTTATTCCAAATGTTCTAAGGGCTCTTTGGATATAGTCCAGTTTGAGTGCACACAATATTGTCTATCATCCTCATTCTGCGCTCTAGATACTGTTAATCTCATTTGTGTCTATGATGGAAGATTAACAGATAAAACCAAAGATCTGTTGCATGTTTATTTCACAGACGCACACACACTGAATATCTTATCTTGTAAACTGCCAGGTGTTTTCTGATCTTGACACAAAGTCAAGTTTGATGGCACTAGATTAGCAAAGGAGATAAAAAGAAATAAAATGAGTGATAAGTATCATTCTTGTTTTCATCTGAAGATGTTTCCTATGCTGATGTGCTGCTGGCTTAAACAGAAGTGCCAGATAGCTTTAGGAATTGCATTCATTTCCTAAAACTCTTAATTTAACAAACTTAATATAGACTGGGTACCAACTCTCAACCTTCAGGTAATGAAATGCTTCCTGGCACGACATTAGCCTTTGTTATATATAAGGGTACTGCTGAGATGCAGCCCCTTGCTGGACAGGCCCAGGCAGTGCCATCACCCTGAAGAGCAAAGTTCTTCATACAGTGCATGTGTACTCCTTCCTGATGACATATACTTCCACATTACTAGGAGCACATAATATTTCATAAATTGAGAACCCCTGATTATGCATAAGAGTTAAATTTAGGGTTTGGATTAGGTGACAGTCAATAGCTTGCTGCGTCTGGGAGACTGTGGTATTTTTAAGGATGTCCTAACAATGTAAGCACTTCTGCTAAGTGCTTGCTGTACAAGAGATTTCTACTTAAAGTGACCATAAGCAAAAGGATATCCGTGAAAACATCCTTCTTGAAGGCACTGTTGTGCATACCTAACTTGTCAAAGAGTGCATTGATTGCTGGTAGTGAGGCTCACAGCACATGCTAGAGCAAGCTGATTGTAGGAAATAAATTTACAAACTCCCATTTTAAGCTGACTGCCATCTCCTTATGCATTATATGTGAAACATCCTGCGTTTTTCCAGAAACAGTAGTATTTCAGGATCAAATTAACTGGCAAATATAGTACATAATCATGATGTAAAAGTAGTCTTGATTAAAAAGTGATCAGATGGGATTAAAAATCTCTAGTGAAGGAAACAGGAGGACACCATGATTATAAAGGCAGAAAAGAATAGATGCCTCAATTCCATTTGCCTTTGAGTGCAAATACTGAGTTTGGGTCCTGATTGCTGAATAAAGCTTCTTCCTACTTGTATGATACAGCAGTCGTCGAGTGTCTCTGACTACCATGTGCAGGAAATGTCTGATAAGACAAAGTTTCATCCTGAAGTGCTCGTTCCTGGGGGCAGAATTCTCTGATTCAGAGTGTGCTGTGTTTGATGAAATCTTCTGCAAAACCAAAGCAGAGTTCAAAAGAGGAGCATCTATTTCCCTGATGGCATAAGCAGTAAGTCTGATGGAAAAGTCACTTTCACCAAGCAGCTGCGAGGCTCAGGGGGATTCTGGTTCTCTGGAAATATTGAAACATTTGCATTTAGTCCCATTTTGACCAAAATGAGACTCAGTAACAACAGAAAAAAAATCCCTTTTCTGCCATCAGGGAGTCCTACTTGTCAACCAGCTCTGTCTGCATCTCATGTGCTGGAGATGACAGTCTTCTGATGTGCAGAGGTTTGGCTGCAGGGAGTTCCCAAAGAGGAGCTGGGCTCAGCATTAGGCTTGCCTTTGAGGTCCACCTGCGCTACCTCCTGTTACATGTAAAAGACCTGCTTATTTCTTTAAGACTTTTTCTTGTGGAGTGAGCAGTGGCTAGCGAATGGAAGGCTTTGACTGATGCAGTATGAGAAACCAGAATTGGTAGGAAACAGATATTTCAAATCTGTGCATAATTCCAGCATTTGGAGCATAGGTTAGCGGCAGATTTGTGCTAATGTGAAATGAAAAGAAACCCCAAATTTCAGTTTCTCATGAAACAGACATTCCTTTCTCTTCTCATTGATTGTCTCCAACATAAGCACTGATGGTTTTGGTTTGTCATTAATGCAATATCCTATATAAAATTTAAAAATAATGTCAGCTGTAGGGACCTAATTAGTATTAAAGTTTAATAGCTTAAAAAGCATGAATGAAGTACTATCAAAATTTGACTTTTTATTTTCTTCCATTGAAAAGCAACTTGTCAGTCAACATAATTCCACAAAATAGATATATTTTTGATAGTTGCATTTTTAAAGGAAAACTGTATTGCCTCATCATAACACATACTTCCTTGGCAGCCTTCCAAGTGCTCTATTCCTAAAAGTGATATTACTTGTTGTTTAGTTTTTTATTTGGCCAAGGCTTCTGTTTAATATGACCAGTGTTTGATTTAATTAAGATTAAAACAATCTAAATAAACATATTTATGGGTAAACATTGTCAAGGAATTGAATGTTGGCAGAAGTATCAACAAGCCCTGTCATTGCTACCAGGTGGCAAATAAGTAATATCTCCTTCACGTGAATAATGCCTGTGAAAATGCATCAGTTTGCATTGTCACTTTGAATTTTCCTGCTACTGCTTTAACAAGCATTTGTGTACCAGAGACGTCTGTGTAAAGATGTAGGTTATGGGTGCAGTAAGCATACACAGGAAAAAAAGTAATTGTAATACAATCACCAACAGGGAGAAAGCTAAAAAATCTAGACTACTACGAGTAGTGCAGAACCTCAGGAGTAAGTGGTTCCCACTCCCTTTTTAGAACATGACAGAACTGAGAGAAGGAAGAATGTGGAGGACCATGCAGAAGTGCAAATAAAAAGTAGCTGGAGGGAATAAACAAGAAATTCTTGATGAGACAGCAGCAGGGTGGGGACACCACTTCCTTCCTGAGAAGGACCAAAAGGGCTGGAATTGGAGAGGACGCATCAGAGATGGTGGAAGACAGTACGCACCCTGAAATGAGAAAGCAGTCTACTACAGTGTTGAATGCTCATCCTATAGTATGGTGCTAAGCAACTCTTTAAAATCCCTTCCTCTGACAAAGAAAATGACTCATTTCTATCTGGCAGAGGATGAAAAATAAAATCCATAATGACACAAGTGTGTCCTAGGAGTTCTTTGGTTCTTAAGCATATATGGTGCCCTGCCCTTCAATACGTAAGTTCTGTGCCTGGTGCCAGCTTTTATCTTACTCAGCATGAGCTCTCCTTCTACGGCTCCAGGGGTAGAAGTGCCCAAATGGAACAATGTTGAATAGTACTCAACTTTTCTAAGGCAAGTGCCAAATACACATTTATACTAAGGACTCTATCACATCCTGACAGAGAAAAATTCACTAGTATGTAGGGGAATGTACTTACCCCAATCTTCGTGTCTTTTTTTTCTGCTGTCTAAATGCAGCGTTACGTTTTCTCATCACTGCAGTAGTATTCTCTGATTTAACTGGATGATTGCCAACTATTCTAAAGTCTTAAAGTCTTTCTAACAGCTAGTCTGACAAAATTTCTTCCAAGTTACAAACGTCTGTGATTTGTCCAGGGTTGAACTTCAATGAAGACCAAAGCACAGTGATAATATTGCCTTACATAGTAACGGTTCCCTGGCTGGGGTCCTCCACTGCTGTGATTTGCTGTGACCTTTCTGCTGTTCCCACCCACCACGTAGAAGTTTTCACTAGCTGGTGCGTAATCACCTTCAGATCCATTTCTGTGAGGTCTCTGATGACTTAGTACAACACCAGGCAGATGCCTGCTCAGGTTTTGCAGGCAGCATGGTCGCAGTACGCACGCACCAGCTAATAAGCCCTTGCTCTCAGCCTGGGGGCAGCACCAGCGCGACACAGCGGCAGAGCAAGATTTCTTGGAGCTGTGACTCCCTTGTGGCTTTCTCCCCAGGAGAGCAGTGCAGAGAGGGACATGTTAGAGAGAAAACAGAGGGGGGAAAATTCATCCTGCCGGGAGCAAACACACTTAGGCCTGCCAACCTAAAAAAAAACCTAACAAAAAAATCACAAAAAGAAAAAAAAAGCAACAAAGCACAGAGTAGATTTGCTTGAGGTAGTTTGAATGCTGCAGGTGACTGTACTGAGTCATGTAGCCAGACCTAGCGGCATTTGGGACGTACGTGTGTGCTCAGGTGCAGATCTGTTGCCTCCAGGGGAGGTCTTTGACCTGAAAGTGCCCAGGGAGCCTTGGTGTTGCCATGTTAGAAGGCAGTTGTGCTGGAGTCTTCACAAACATTTGGACTAAGGTTTCTAAATGCCACCTTTTACGTCTTCTCTTTGAAGTCTGCTTTGTAGGTATTGCACCAAACATTTGTTCCAGCTTTTCAGGAAGCGTCAGCCTTGCCTTCTTCCCTTGCCCCTTCCTCAACTTCCAAGCAATGAAGTTTTACCCATGTAACTCTTCAAAAGCATTGTTTCAAAGTCATATGCTTGAATAGAGGCAGGGCTTTTGTTTAACAGTGGCACGGGTGAAGATCTTGCACCACGATACAGACTGAAATAAAAATGATTGTGTGACTTGTTCAACCAATGCAGTGATACTGCACAGTTCAGATATCAAATACAGCAAACAATTTTATGATTAATGAACAGAAGAAAAAAATGCATCAAATACATTTGAATTCTAAGGTCAAGGGAATTACAATCTGCTTGCCAATATTTTGCAAAGTAAACATGGGGCTAAATTGTTCCCTAAAATTATTCACTCACTCATAATCACAGTCAAGAAAAAGACCTTCCTTGAGAAGAATAAGTGCAAGAATAGCATTAATCTTAAGGAAGGGCTAAATCACTGAACCTGTAAACCAGAGCAGTAGACTCGGGTGATGGAAGGCAGCCACTGTTCTTTGGCACTGAAGTGCTTCCAGATTGTATCAAATTATCAAAATGCTGCAGAGGGCTAGGAGGGTGGCAGTGACCCTCAAGCCTTTCTACATGCAAAGTTCCAAAGCTTCTGGTATTTCTTATGATCTTTTACTGATTTTCTCTTACCCACCACACAGGAGAAAAAAAATGAAGGAAAAAAAAAGTCAAAATAGGTTACTTGTTTTTCTTTCATGATAAATTTAATTGCGTACTCCTCCTTCCCTTCCAGTTTCTGTTACCCAATATTTACTGCTCATCACTCACTTTTCATTAAATATCATTTATGCTAAAACTGGATTAGTGGTAGGAACATCTATGCATGAATATTTTGTCAAATTGGAAATTGCTGACTGCAGCTCTCAGAGTAGATCAGAGTTCATTACTAAATTAAGCTGCCCTGATTACAGTTTCAATTTGTGATGGTTTTTGTGTCTGTACTAGATATGGGGATAGCCTGAGCACCACCCATTTTTTTTTTCACAGTGCATATAGGGCCTTAGCATGTGTTACATTCAATTGCACGTATCCATCTGGGCACCTATGTGCATGTTCATTGCATATCTCCTTGCAGGTTCCCAAAGTCCGTATTTAGTGGTATTTAACCATTATTCCACTCTCTGTTGCAACAACTTATTCTTGTTGGCTTGTATACTGTGGGATTTTCAATCCTGTGTACAAAATCGTGCACAGCCTGCCGTATCATGCCCAGGAGGACTTTCAAGGAAAGGTTTGCAGAAAATGGCCAGCTGAGTGGGAAGCCCTGTAAGTTAATCAGAAGTGAAATGAGAGAGGTGTGTACAAGAGAGGGAGGATCTCAGTACCTGAGGTTGTGAGGACGGCTGGCAGGCCAAGGTGAATGTCCCATCTCTGTCTTCACATCTTGTCATCAAGCATCAATAACTGCTGGCACTGAGCATCTAAGTCAGATCAAGTATTTAAGTAGCCCGTGCTGTGTTGTCAAAACTAGTTCAGTTTCACGCTCCCTCTTAGCTCTTTGCATTTATTTACCTGTACTCCCTGCTCTGCTTTGGGTGGCAAGCTGCCTGCCCCTCATCCCAGCTGTGTCATACCTAATGCAGGATGTTGTGTATTTGGTACCCTCGGGGCATGTCCACAAGACCGGGGGCTGCTGTGAAAAATGTGTTCCCTCATCTGAACCAGGATCCCCTTCCAAGTCTGCCTGCTTCTGCGTGTCTCAGGACACGAGGGAGGACTACAGGAGCTTCAATTTAAGTGGCTTTTCAGCTGCTCAGTGGTAGAAACTTAGGTGTCCAGGGGCCTGGACCTAGGATTATTGGAAGCTGGACAGCAGGTGGGTGACACCTGAAGATGTCAGTGGCATGTCCTTGGCAGACACCAGGACCTGGATACTAGGTTGCACTGGCTGTGTACATACTCGTAGCACCGGCATGTGATTGCCCTTACCATTAGCCTCATCCCTGGCGCAGCTTTGGCATGGGCCAGCTATCACTCCCACAGCAGATTAGAGATAGGCATGGGCGTGACTGGTCATAGCACATTCCCAATGGACATTTGACTTACAGGTAGGGTCTTGGACCACATTATATATAGTTGTAGCCACAGGTTTTCTGAAATGAAACAAGGAAATGTTTCTAGACCTCCCAGTCCTTCAGCCTAACCCCTCAGCCATGCTCTCACACTGTGCAGTGATGATACAGAGCTGACTGTAATGAGATGACTGTGCAGTGTCTTTGATTTTCTCCTGTGAATGACTCTTTCTGGAATATTGGCCTGACTGAAGCTTCTAACAGAGTGGAAATGCATGAATGACTATGTTGTCTAGCTGGGTCAATAGATAATGGGTTCCCCTGTTTCGCAATTATATTATTGAAGAGGCTTTTGGATATAGATTTTTCTCAGACCTATGATTTCTGTGAAAATATAGTAATGGAGAACAGCTTCTTCAAACGAAAGTATTTTTTTCCCGTTAGACTGTAACAAGCAGGAAGGAACCAGTCAAAAAGGCAAAGTCTCTAAGTTTTGCCTAAATCTACCATTTTTTCTCATAGAGTTAAGTAGCTTTGACTTAGCCTTAATCCTGTGTGGCCTTTCAAGGTCTCCTGAGACTGAGCTTTTAACTGCTTTTTGGACTTGTATTTGAGGAGTACCTACCAAAAAATTGTCAGGGTTTGAATTACCACAATACCCATGCCACCAATCTAGCTGCATGATACTGAAAGTAAGTTCTGAGAAGTCATCGTCTTGGTTTTCAGAGAATTAGCTGTTCAGGCTAGCTGAAGACATTAATTTTTGGATTGTACAGATGAAAGCTGCATTTAGCTCTCAATTGTTCTTTAATATCCACACAATAACTCCCAACTATATAGCAACGTGAATTTTTGTGTATCACATGCACTAAAATATTCACAAACTCAAAAGGTATAGGTATACTCCATCATCGCTTTTGTCTCTCAGCAGGGTTCACTTTATTTTATTTTCATATGGTTGTTACTTGACTTGCCATGTAACCTTTTCTACTTCTCACCTCCCTCTTCATGAACTGAATAGTTCCACTGCTGAAGTCAGTCTGCTCATACTGAGTGTAATTTTCAGCAGAAGTTTTCCTGGCTCTTCTGAGGTTTGTGTGCTCTCTGAGCCAACTCCTGGGCCAGAAGGCAGATGCAGGGATGCTAGGAAGCAGTCTACACTGCTTCCCATAAGAATGTCCCAGGAGTGTCATGTCAGTCTCCAAAGCTTGCCTGTAGGGTGTGACTAGGCTGCAATCTTGTGCCGTAGCCTTAAAACGTTACCCAGCAGCCGTCCTGCCAGGCATACCATTTATTAATCACAGGCTATATCTCCCAAACTAGACCCACATCGGAGCTATTTTCAAGCCACATACGGCTCAGCAATTTCAGCTTGGTGATTCTGAAGTAAGTGAGACATATTGCATAAGCCATGTGCACTAACATGAGTGGGAGGAATTGTGAAATGGTGCATACATTAAATTTTGTTGTATTAGAGTGGTGCCTATGATGAAATCTTGCCTGAGAATTTCTGATACTACAGGGTCTCCCGAATCTAGGTTTTGGATGCTAGATACCGCTTCATGCTAGCAGTTTGAATATAAGTTTATCTGTTTAATAAACTTACAGCAGTATTTTCATTTTCTTGCCTATAGGATGGTTTTCCAGTCACACAAACTGGTTTTCTTCTTTCGAACTCTAATCAAGTGACTAAAATTATGACAAAGCTTCCCAGAAATTGATACGTCTGTTTAAGATTCAGATTTTTGCCTATAAATAGAATAAAGGATGACATTGAACATAATGAAGAGCGCACATATCGTCACATATTTAATATGGTAATGGTGCTGCAAATGGATAATTGAGGATCAGCAACATGAATCATTTAGAAATATGTTCTTGATTCTATGAATATTCTTATGGGCTCTTATCAAGTCAGTGCCAATTAACAGGGGCACCTGGGCTCCTACATAAATGTGTTTGTAGGTATCTAGGTAAAGAACATTCTTCAAGTTAAATCTTCCTCCTTTAATGACTCCCTAAATGAGTCCCAGATTAGGAGATAAGATGCTCCTTGTGGATAACTACACTGGGAAAGTATCTGCTATGATTTCTAGTAGTAAATCTGACCTACCAGCCGTGGGAGTCTGATTTACTTGCTTATTTATTTATGAGTGCTGGACCCTTTGACTCTAGATGCAGCTGAGGCAACTCAGCCACTGTGAACATCAAGCTTAAATTAATACAGAGGGACGGAGCCTCACATGAGAAAGTTGAGTTTGTGTGTTCGGTCTCAGACTGAAAATACCTGACTCTGGTTAGATCTCTCTACACTGTGTGTAGAGAGTTATGGGGAAACAAAGTATGTGTGCACTCTGCATAGAAATCTTAGGTTTTCTTTCTTCTCAGAAAATATTTATATGTCTGCCTGGGAGGCTAAGCCCAAAATTCCTCTATGATTAAATAGTAAGAGCTCCTGTCGGCAAAGTTGTCAGATGTGTGTTAATATATGGTCCTCTGGTGGAGTTATTTAGGCTTTGCTACTTACTAAACTGTAAAGGATTTGTTTCTCAGTGGTCAGATGTCATCTTTGATCCAGTAAGATTTAGCTTAAAGACCTTTTCCTCTGTTCTTTGGCAAGCAATCAAATCCAGCTTTCTTTCATAGTCTTCTGAGAAACATATCCAGATTATCAGGATTTCTAGTACCTCATATTTTTTCACTGTATTTATTGAACCCCATAGATTCCAACTTGTTCTGCAAAAACACATGAGCTGGAAATTCATGTGGCAAGTAAGAAAAAGTCAAATCAATTTAAACTAAAGTATATATATTTTGGCAATTAGGCAGTATTCCCTGCTAACATGTCTGTGGAAATTTTCCAAGGTTCTGCTTCTTGATCAGAAGAGCTGCGTGTATTAAATGGGATGGGCTACAGTTTATGGTGCTATTTTGCTCAGAGATTTGGAAGAGGACCTCAAAATGCCATGGTTTTTCCTCTCCTATCTTGTCTCTTGATGCATTCTTGCACTACCCCATAGCGTGTTTGTTTTTCTTAAGGTGAAATGGAAAGTGGTGTGGTCTGTGGACAATGTATTTGACCTTATTAGCTCTACAGTACTTGAGTCTCCTCCTACCCAGGAATACCCCAGTGAGATTGTCAAATTCCCCTTCGGTTCACTGCCCTTCTTAAAGGGTTCAAATTCAAGGTCTCCATTTTAGGACATTTTAAGCAGCAGTTTTAGTTTCCAAATGCTTTTCCCCTTGTGGGGGCTTGTCATTTTACGCTCTGATGTTTCATCTTCTGATATTAGAGGTGTAAACTGTATATGGCCTGAATGTTTTGACTGTCCTTCCATAGGCCAAAATGTGATTGGAATTTATTAAAATTACTTATTCTGTTCTTCCTGGAGGCGTTTGGAAAACCTGGCAGGGAGTTTGGAAAAGGGATTTGATCCAAAAGGCAGAATGTAAAGGAAACAGAGACGTCTCTGTGGCTGTAATCGAAACATATTGATTATCTTTATTCCTCTGTCTATTCATCAGAATCATTACATTATGTGTAATAGGGTTGGCAAAACATTCATTGCCTTTATAGAGTCCACAGAATCCTCTCTTCTGACCCGTAAGTAGAAGGTGATGGGTACAACTACAGAAAAAGTGTAGAAACTAGTGTAGAAAGCCAGTGTATTTCCTTGGCTGGCATTATACGTTTCTAGCTAATGAATGACCTACGATTGTTAGGAGCTGTAGCAAAGCTTATTTACAGCTCTATTGATTTTTGTTATCATGAGTGCCATTATTGCCTTCCCTAGCCTTAGATGCATGATCAGTAACTTAATAAATTAAAGCAGTGTACGTTCATGTTCAGAAAAGGAAGCAAGCTAGTGCAAGATGTATGACCACTGACAATTAAAATAAAGATTTTAAACATTTCTTATTAAAAAGATATATCCAGTTGGTGAGCCCCAGCTGTTGATGTGGATTCTGTAATTCAGTTAAGCAGTAGACAATAAAAACTGGTGTAAATAAACGAGTCAGGGGAGATCAGATGATACAAGTCTGGACTGGGATGTCAGAGACCTGGGATCTATTTCTAACTCTGCTGGCCATTTGATCTGATGCCAGGCTGTTTGAATCTCTTTCTCTTTGCACTTTTTGTCTGCCATATACAAGCCCTTTTGGAGCATAGTGTTCTTACTGCAGTTTTGAAAAACTGATTAAATGGATTCCAGTTTCTGTCAGCATCAGTGGATGTTAACAATACAAAATTAAAAACCCGCATCTATTACTCAAATTTATCTTACAACACTAGATCAAGACTGAAAGATAGAGTTCTACTACAATTAATAGATACGTATTGCATATGGTAACCCCTCTAATTAAGGTGGTACAATATTCTTTAAATGTTCCCATTGAATCACTCATAGAAGGACTTGTCAGGAAGCTGATTCTGCCATCTGCAAAATGTTTCAGGACTGCAGTAGTTCTTTCATTTAGTGTTCGCATTGCACTGTTTTTTCAAAGGCATCCCCCCACAATGTTATCCAAATGTGTGTATCTGCCTTCCATCTGAGATGAGTCAATAGTGCTCTGGTTAGAGACAGGGCTCCTTCTGGACAAGCTAACTTCTTAAAATGAGATTTTCCTGGTCTTAAGTTCTGTTCAAATGAAAATTTTATTTGTAAAACACAGGTTAAAAAAACGAAAGCTGCTTCTGAGAAGGAGAAGAATGTAGGGAAAAAACCAAAATTAAGCATTCTAAACCATACAAATAGCATGATCAGAAAACAGTTACTGTAGAGTAGAAATGAGTTGTTTAATTCTGAGTATAAAATATATTTATGTGATTGTTTATGTTTGATTAATTGCTAAGTTTGCAGATTAGGAAAATGATATCCCATAAGATGTAGGGAATGAGGATAATTTACGTTGTGCCAATGTACCTGGAAAATCACATAGAATCAACTTAGAGCATTTCTTGTCCTGAATTGGCATGTTTCCTCCATGAAGTGACAAGCAAATAATAGTTTTTAAGATGGACACAGGAAACACTTTTATCTCTCTTTTCTCATTCCTGCTGTGGAATACTTTATTTCAAACTCTTACAATGGACCTTGCCCATTTTGGGGCTGACTTTGACCGTGGAGCATAGAAACTGTTACACTTCTCCACTCTGTCATTCGAACCTGTGGGAAGCACAGGCACAGATTCTTCTTTCCAGGCAACACAGCATATTTCATTCCAGGTGCCTCCAGCTGGTCATGAAGTCTTAAAAGGAGATGGAGACTTTTAATGCTATGCTTTCCAAAATGATTTTTAAGTTTGTGCATCCACATATATCAAGGACTGATAGAAGTAAGCACCCAATAATACTTAATGTATCTTTCAGAAACACGCATAGATTTCTTGGATTCACAGCTGGATTTGGCAACTTTTCAGTTTTTAATTTATTTCAATTAGTGAAGCCCTCTTTCTCCCCCAACCTTCATAAAAGTGTAGTATTTATCCTTACATTTTTCTGTATGAGAAGCCAGAACCATAAGAGCAGTCTTGCCCACGATGACACAGCAAACACGAATCTGAGACTCGACCCCAAGCCTGCCTCCGTTCCATAGATGGTTGTAACTATTAAAATATGGGTTAATTAATGTTGCTGAAACAGCAGTGTTATCCCTGACTAAGTAGCAGAGTAGGAGTGTGGAAAATGAAGGTCCAGCATAACCATGCAATAAAAGGCAGTAAGTCCCCACGCAGGTGATGTGTTTTTTTAAATCTGAGTTGTAGGCAGGTCTTCTGTCAGTAAAGCACACGCTTAGGGTTATGTGGTGCAGTACATTCAGGCGCTTGTGAACAGTCACACTCAGAAATGCCTGTTGGCTTCTTCCAAAAAGCGTTACTCTGTATAATATGTATTCTGAATAATCCCAGCACACCAAGTACCATCAAGATATAACACAAAATTGGGTCAGCTTAGGGCACAAGTACACAGCATCAAAAATGCCCTGTAAATAGGCACTACTTGATCACAAAATGGTGTCAGCAAGTAGGATGAACTCTTGTCCTCTTTTCTTCCTTCCAAGCTGATTGAAATGGAAAAGATGAAAACATTTTGAAAGGCATGGGAATCCAGCATTAAACTCGGGGTGCTTGGTGCTACTGCTTTGAGGCCAGCTTTACTCAGGTAAAACTTTTGAAGGCAAGTTGACAGAAGAGCTCTGGGGGAAAAAAAAAAAAGCTAAGTCAGGAAAAAGCATGGGAAGATCAACGCTTTAGTTCTCCAAAAGCCTTCATTTAGTATTTTGCTGAAGAGGACAAGGCTTTGTTTTGGCCTCTCCCTTGCATGTTGTAATTTAAGTATTGCTTGTAAATGCTCTTTGCCACCAATTCAGAGCTTTAGGAAATATGTCCAACACCAGGTTATTGCTGTCTAGGCTATTTTACTAAAAGATCATGCAAAAAAATTTGCACTGGGTGCTAGGATGTGATAAAACCAATTCCCAGTTATGGATAACAAACAGTGCAGGATGCTTATAGCACTTTTTTATAGGAACCATTAAATCAGATATTTACTCAGTTTCTCATTGGAGGCTATTCAGAATTGTACTGACTCACAAATGGATTGTGCAGTAAAGTATGGGATAGTATAAAAATGACAAAACAGTAGATTGAACCGAGACAAAACTATACCTTTGTTCTTTTGGGAGCAATAGGGTTTTGAGGTTTTGAAGTCTTTTGTGTCCGTTCCTCCTTGGAATTTCAAAAGATTTAGGGTGAGTCTGGGAAAATTGTAAAGTTGTTGCAGTCAACAACAACAAAAAAAGAATAACTGGTACATATGTCAATGAATGGCTTGAATGGTCTCTGTAATTAGCTGTTGCTTGCGGAGGGCAATCACTTTCCAGGTTATTGATTTCTGAGCTCTCTGGAGAGAGAGGCTGTGCCCAAAGCACTGTTGTTGCAGTAAGAGACACTCTGGGAACTTGTGGACTGCCTGGGAATCTGCTCTGACCTGCTGCTTCTGAACATCACTGACTGCCTCTTCCTTCCTCCTCTTGGTTCCTTGTCTTGCCTTCTGCAGGCCTTAAGATAGATCACGTTGCTGCCTACCCTTCCTTATCCTGGCTCTGCTCCTTTTTGGGGATCTTCTTTCCCATTTGAACTTCTGTGAAGAACAGGTTTTGGCCTGATTCCTGGCTGTGTTCCTCAACTTGGTTTATATATTGTGCTTATGGACCCCAACAGCCTCTCTGTCTCATTGAGACAGTCACTCTTTTTCCCCAGATCCACCCTAAGCTTGTTAATCTTTCTGCATTTTTTTCCCACCTTCATCTGCAGCTGGGACAGTATCCCCAACATAATACTTCAGCAGGCGTCAATCCAAGCAGGCTGTGGGTTTCTCTATCTCCTACTGCACAGAAAGCGCATCAGTATGACATGAGAGTGCGTAGTCTGATTACAGCACACTTAATTCAAAACAGTAATACAGTTAATATTTCTTTTCCCATATGTGATACTCAAACCTCCACCCAGTAGCAGAAAGCAGATGGCAGTGGTACTGTGATGGAAGATTGTTTCACTTTGCTACAACTTCTGTGTTGCATTAGTACAAAATGTTGACTGATAATTCTACCTCGTTTCCAGAGATGCCTGTAAACACGGACCTGGCATGCAGTTTTATATTTGAAGATTTTCCCATGAACATTGCTTACAGGAAGATGCCTTCAGCACATTCATGGTGGAAAGGAGGTTATGTATGTTCTGTGTCTATATTAGCTTTCTGAATGATCCTGCACTTTTGCTTAGATCTCTTTTGGCTGTTAGACGTAGTTTGCACACTCCATGCTCCAAACCAGAAGTAAGCAAAGTCCCAAGGAAATACATACGCTTTTGTTCCAGTAAAGTAACTTGCATACTTTTTAGGGCTTACAGAATGCGAATATGAAACCTAAAAGGCTGCCAAAGATGCTAGGGATGGTCAAGTCTGTTAATACAGTGTAAATTTACTTTTTGAAAAGAGTAATTTACAGAAGCAAAACTGGAAATCACAAAAGTGGTGTGAGGAAAAGCATATATTTCCCCTGTGCATTAGAGGGACCCTTATAGACACTCAGGAGAATCTGCCTGATACTTTCTTTAGTCTCTAAGTAGAAGAATTTACAGGGCAGCATTTTTAAAAAAATCAGTGTTATTCTAACCTCATTGCCCGGCAATATAGTCTGTTCTGCACTTTGTGCACGGATTCTCATCCCACTGAATGTTATAAAAACATACATGAGGGAAGTGTCTGGGCTTCACTTGTGATATACTTTTTTCTTATTTGCTTTAGAAGCACCAGAAACATGTTTAATTTGAACAGGTTGATGATGATAAGAGTTAACTGGCTGAACACTTGTAACAGAGACTTGTCGCCAGGTGAGCACTTAACAGCCTTACAGTGCTCTAGTGTTACACGAACTGGTAACTATCCTAAAGTTCCTGCTGCGGCTGTTGGCTATGAGATGACCTGGAGCATGGACTTTGTTTTTGTTACCTGCGCCCTGATCCCCTTTGCATGGGGGCGGCAGGGAGGCTGTGGGGAGTGAACGGTGCATCCCACCCTAGAGAGGTGCTAAAGAGGAAAAACTGCTTTTACCAGCAAAAACAATGCTGCTGCCAAATAGCTGGCTGCAGCTTATGAATACTAGGACAGAAAGTCTTGCTCTGTGTGAGAAGGTAAGAGAAGGCTCTAATTAAATAACTGCAGGGGAATCATTGCAGTACTCAATGTGCAACACCCATGAGAGGAAGAACCAAGTTAGGATGGAAAGGTTTTATTGAGGCAACTGAGACCATATCTGACATGCTAGTTATACTGATCCTGCTATGCAGGAGCCAGAGAAATTAGTTTTAACATGAGAAGCATTGTGGGATAGGGTGCAGGACTGGCTGAAACTTCTGCCTCCTCTTTTCTGGTAGCTTGCCCTATTTGAAAATGCCATAGTAATTGAAATTACAACCAAATTACAACTAAATATTCAGGGCATGCAGATTGTGATTCAGTAGATTGGCGGGTAGGGCATTCAGCTGGGAGGTGGACATGTGTGTTTGAGGTTTTGCTCCAGGAAACATTTATAACCTTGACTTGGTAGATAACTAAATCTTTGGATCTTATATTTTTCCAGGAAAAAACTTTCAAGCTGGTCCAAGCTGATAATTTCTTTTTATTTTTTTTTTCAATGCATAACATAAAAACCATTAATATGTACTGCCCTAACTGCATATCTCAGCCTTTGATTTGAGATCACATCAGATCTTGTTTACATTGTCAGATCATTTCATGTCCTGAAGCAAGGTTCAGAAAATGAAAACCTTTCACTAAAATAAATTCTGAAAAATTTGAAATTGCAAAACAAATCTTGAGTTTCTGAAAGCTTTCAGAACTAAAATTATAAAATGTTTGCGATTTTTTTTTTGAAGATACATTTAAGAAAACCTGTATGGAAAAGCAGTATTTTTAACCTTAAAAATTCAATTTGAAGTGGGCAGTAGTTACTTATGTTCTATTTACTGCTCTAAAAGGCAGTAACAAAACCCAATCAAGAATTTTAATTTTAAAATTAGTATTATTAAAAAAGGAAGTAGCATCAATGAGCTTGTTATACGTGTTTATTTGGTCTCAGTTGGGTATGTGTGAGACAATCCACTCAAAGCAGCCTCAGCGATGATCAGACCTCACCCTATGGTGCCCGGGGCAGTGCCCTGTAGCTGGGTCATTGCAGGGAGAAAGCCTCCTGTTTTATTGCTACACATGATCATGGTCCATGCCATGCAGCCTTTCTAGTAGGGGATCTGCTTGAATTGCATTGAATCTCTCTCATAAATCAGTGAATGAAGAAAATGTTTACACCATTATCTATTTAACTGGTGTCATTTAGTTTTCTCCTAGGCTTCTAAATGAAATGTTATTAAAATTAATGCAATTAATTTATCTTCCAGCCATTTAAAATTAGCTGCTTACCTAAAGAGTATAGGAAGATAAGTGCTCTTTAATGAGAGCATGGCTCAGGGCTTCATTTGGACTTAAATCAAATTAAGAGAGTAATTAGAGCACTGATAGCAAAGTATGTGTTCCTCAGAAACCAACAGAAGGCTTTTGTTGTCCATCTTCTGTTCATATCAACAACCTGGGCCCTCTTAAAGATCCCTTTGTATGGCCTGTATCTTCTCAGGTCATATCTGTACACGTCTGGGTATGCTACCTTTGATGAGAGTGCTGTGCTAAACTGGCTCTTGAGACTATTATTCGGGATGTGTAGTTTCAGGATGTAGTTTCATGGATGATACAGGCGTATCGGGTTCCTGTGCTGTTTGCACTGCTGTTATGTTGCCTCACGCTGGATGAGCTGTGTTCCTCATGTCAATCACCTGTTAATGACGAGGCACTGCGACAGCTGCTGTTTGTAAAAATAATATGAGACCTGAGTTCAATGTGAGTGCCTCTCGGCTAATTGCTGGGTGATATTCTTTTTAGCTTCTGTCATTCAGGAGATCAAACTAGGTGAGGAGAGTGCTGTCTTCAGGTCGCAAAACATATGTCTGTAGCAAGGCTAATGAGTCATCGGTGGCTTTTATGGAATAATAAATTCTAAGTTTTATTTTTAAATTATGATATCACTAGGTTTAAAGTGTGATGGAAGTGAGGTCCATTAAATATATGAATTAAGGTGCAGAAAGAAATGGTACAAGGCATATCATAATAAGCAGAAGTCCTCCTGCCACCAGTTGGTGTGTACGAGTGCTAGCAGACTGCTGCAAATTCCACCTCATTTGCAGGCGTGCAGTGTATCAGGGAAAAGAGAGGTTGGTTCTGGTGACTCTCAACGAAGGCAAAGAGGCCCCTACCGCATCTGGAAGCAGAGGAGAGAGCAGGGGCACAGCCTGAATGCTCCTGAGGGAAAAACTGAAAAGAAACAAGCCCGGAGGGATGGTGAGAACGGGTGAGCTTGCTGATGCTCCACTGTTGCTATAGCTGTCCCTTTATGCTCAGTACGTTCAGACGGTACATGATGTGTGGAGGGAAGTCATCAGACTAAGATGTGCACGTACCCAGAGTCCCATTGCCTTCCTGGGAGCTGCGCAAAGAGAAAGATGGCAGGTTTTGTTTTCTTTAGACACTATAATGATTTGTTCTTTGAAATGCATGTGTAAATTATGAGTGACTTTAATTATTTTAAAGATGGGCATTACTATGCATGACTCAGTTTTGCAGTGCTTCAGAGAGGAAGTTTTCCTTTGTCTTCAAGATACTATCAATGGCTGTTATGTTGCCAGTGAGGTGCTGTAATTTAAGTCAGAAATAGAATATGATTAAGCTATGGTGAGGCTAGGCAGAGGAGAGAGAAATCAGCCTTTATCTACAGCAATTCCCGAATTGCCATGAGACTCTTGGTTATGTAACGATTGAATTGACTGAGATTTCATCTATAAAGTGCAGCCTAGTCATTATGTATTAAGAAATCTCTTGTATCCACTTTATTTACTCTTTGATATTTATTCTTGAATCACTGAAATGGTCAGCAGTAGGGAATAGACAATTAAAGGGAGAATTGCTCTACTAAACACTGTGTAGTGATTACTCATTCCAGTAAAAAGATTTTTTTTCCCTGATATATTTGTATTAGACAGTACAAATACATTTAACTTTTAGGAGAATATCACAGCTGAACAGTACATTTCCAAGATGTTCTGTGAAATTAATCTTTCTCTCAAAACTGTTTACAGTTTTATAGGTGAACTGTGAACCATCATCTCTGAATCCGTTCATAAACTGCTGTAGGCACTTACTCCAATACCTCTCAAATGCCTCATATTTTGAGGGCTGTTGCTCATTTTATCTCTAAAGTTGCCCATGTTCCACAAAACCTAGTGTCCCTCTAGTATCCCTTTAGTATCCCTCTAGTATCCCAAGTATCTTCTCTGTTATTGAAAACTTCGCACCATAATTAAAAGATGTCAAAGTTCATGTAGAGAAAGCTATTTATACAGAAGATATGAATTCTCTAGCTTTCATTGCTTCTTGCACTCTGTTTTGTATAACACAGTGCCTAAACCGCAGGAGGGATGTGTTCAGTGCTGTGCCCCGCAGCCTTAACCCCGGTCATACAGACCTGCCGGGGCACAGGGTGACTGTCCCCATCCCACCCACGTCCTCAGCCTTGGGCTGACATGCAGCCAAGGTGCATAGCCAGAGCCGGGAGATGGAAAGCGCTCCTGGGCTCAGAGTTCAGCTGGACCTATGATGTCCTAGATTAAATTTTTTGACATGAGATTTTAATACTTGTCACTACAGATTTCTGTCTGAAGTTAAGTGCTTTTCCCAGGGTCTACTGCTGTCATTTTATTTTTAGCATGTGCACAACTGGCCAAACCAAACCATGACAATGTTGGCAACATTTGGTGTGTTTAGAGCCTCCCTGGCCAGCAGATCATCCCTGTGCAGTTAATCAGAACGTGCACCTGGCCACGTAGCAGACACAGATTGTCCTGAAAGCCCAGCTGTGGGTGCTGGCTACGCATTAGCCATGGCCAGCAGCAATTTAGGAGGGACCAGAGGTAATGCAGTCTATCAAAATCTGTTATCTGAATAATAGGCTTTCCACACAGAAGCAGATTTGGACCCATTCTGTCAGCTGGCAAGATGTTACTGTGCCACTAAGAAGTTATGGCATAGCTAAACTGACCATCAAGGATCCTGGGATTTTGAGACGACATGGAAGGAGAGAGGAGGGGAAGAAAGCTGCAATAGGAAGTTGGGTGGTGTGTTGGTCCTCGAGCTGAAAAACCTTCATGGTGAATGTGCAGCAGAGTGATGTTGCTCAGTGGTGACAGCACGGAGTTAGGATTTGGGTCACACAGTATCTGAGCAGCATGGTTGCACATAACTGCACCTTGAGCATAATACAAGTGGACCTTGACTGGTGTTATGGTGGCAAATAGCAGATGAGGCAAATATCAGAAGGGTGCTAGTGTTAGATCCCTCAGCAGATGAGTAAACTTGACATTTGAAGTGTTTCTCGTCTTGTTTTTGGCAGCCAATTTTATCAGGTGGTCATAGAAAGTCAGCCTTACCGAGGTGAGTGCTGAGATGCACTGTCTGTGGATTGTGAACCAGCTGTTGGCCTGACAGGGAAGCAGTTGTATACACTGAGTGCGAGTGGGAAGATGATTTGAAAGTGAAAAACACACACAACTGATTTAAAAGCATTCAGCAGAGCAAGCACCATTTACGGTTGTATAGAATATAGCTGCTAAGTCAGCATCAAAGAGGCAATAAGTTCTCAAAGACTGACAGCAGGGACCTAAAAATGAGTGCCTGAGCAGAGATCATCAGCTTAAAAAAAACCTATAGAGGAGTTTCAGGTGGATCAGGGAGGTAAAAGTTACAAACAGCAGGTGCTGAAGATGACTGAGCTGAACTTTCTAAGAACGAGCTTTGTGGACTAGTGCATTCAAAAGCAGCAGCTGTAAAACTTTCCACAGTGTAGCCAGTAATGTGGGAATATTCTAGAGTTTCCCGAGCAGATTGCTGGGCCTCACCAACTTACTTAACATGGGCATTTACTGTCCAAAGTTGCATTTGAAGCTCAGGTTCCTTCCCGCAAGAGAGAAACTGCAGGAATGTAGGTTCAGTGCTTACGCATCTGGCGTTGGCAGTGAAGGTGGAATGGACAGAAACTAGCAAACTTGCTACCCAGCCTTTCTTAGCAATCATTAAAGTGTCACATCTCGCTATTTTTTTCGTAGCTGCAGGCAGGAACGTTACTGCTAATTTTCAGCTCCCTGCTAACACTTAAATTAAGACTCTAGAGAGACTTGGTTGGGTTTTTTAGCGCCTGAGTTGTGATTTGACAACTTGCGAAGTAGCAGATGAATACTGGTAAGGTTGAGAACTAGGTGTTGTCCAAGGGTAAATATGTGTGGCAGGGAGGCAGGGAAAAATCACAACAAAAATAGTCTCTACTGACCTGGGAATGAGGATACTTGAAATAGAATTGCTGCAGGCAAGCCTGTTCTCAGAGTATAAAGACCAAAACAAGCTCCCTTGCCTTGCTGATGTGCTTGGAAGACCTTAATATGACCTTGGAAGAGTAGTATGCTTAAAAAACAAGGGTCAAGAGACAAGGGTCTAGGCTGGGGCTGGGGACTTAAACAGAAGCCAGGATAGGGTCAAACCCTGGATTTTAACCTGGCGTAACATGCAGCATGAATGCCACAATGGTATGTAAGAGTCAGACAGAGGAAAGCAGGTCTTTAGCTGTTCCAAATAGCTGTTTTGAGCATGAATTATCAGTGTGAGGAGATCACACGTGTTTCTGCCCATGCTGAAAGCTGTCCTTTTGCACTGTTAAAACGTTCTGTTATGGGAAAGAAAGATTTGCTGAACCTGATGTTCCAGAAGCAGTGGTGAGCAACAAGCAGTAACACAGGCTGGTGGTACCAGGAAGCTAGCTAATTCTGCATGGTTTTAATATTAAGATCTTCCACTGATACTGCAGCTTTGCACACACAAATTTCAGTGAACTTTGGATAAAATCATAAATGAGGTGATGGATCATCAGAACTTTGCAAGTCGGGCCAAATAATGTGATAAATTTGCGCATGCTTGATAAATTTGCATATGTTTATTCACTGTTATATGGTAGTTTTATATGATTTTTTTTAATTTACTCTGACACATTTGATCTTATTGAAAACCACAATGAAAATCCACAGCATAAATTTGTGTAAACAGTTTAAAATATTGAGAAAGTCATTAAATAAAGGCTGATCCAAACAAGTCATACTAGCGGCTCTGAATATAACTGTGTGGATGTTATTAAGAATTTCTAAATCAGAAGCCAAAAGTGATCTGTGTGTAAACATAGAGATTTTCACTGCTTTTCTAAAAATTTGAGATTTAACAAAATATTAAATATCTAAATGAAGGAATCCTCAGAAAAGTAGCACTTGGGTTTCTGCAGGCTGGAATTTTAAAATTTATTCAATAGATGCCTGGGAAACTTGAGTCAGGTATTGCCTTGTCTTGGGCAGAGAGGAACATCATTTTAATACTCTCTTATGACATTTGCATAATGCAAAATGTGAAACATTGAACTAAAAGGCATGGTTCATTTTATTATAGTGAAGACCTAGATCATTTAATCATTACTGTCTGCCAAAATAATTTATAAATTACTAAGCAGTCTCTGACAGGGAATGATACTTTTTTAAAAAAGCACTTATTTTGAATTATTATAAGCTGTTTCCATTTTATTCCTTTTCTAAATGAAGCTGCACTTACTTACCCCAAAGCTGAACATAGGCTCCAAGCTCAAACATTTAAGAGCACTGGGGAGAAACTTAGGGTAATACCGTATCTTTCTGTAATCTGTAATGCATGATTTCCGTGTTGCTTGGCTCATCCCTGTGTGTTAAAAATAGAAGCACTGTTCTAAAGCAAGTTGGTTTATAAATTTGACTCAAATACCCACTTGGCACCCTGTCTTCCTGGTGATGATTGTGTGGAATATAGTCCCCTTTGGCCTCTTTTGCAGCTCCGAATGCTCCCTTGCAGGGCTAGTGTGACAGCTGCAAAAACAGATGCCAAACTCTGTATGATACCGTATTTTTCTGAGTATAATCCTTAAGTAGTTTGTGTTAAACAAAGCGACTCTGCCACCACACGCCCAGGCCATTTCCTCTGTGATTCAGCAGTAAAAGAAAGTTATTTACGTGTATGGGTGATGTGATGGGAAGTTTTCCTCTTTGCTCTTAATACTTCCGTTTCTAATATTGCAGCAGGTGCTTTCTCTTCCCCAGTAAGCTCCTGTCTCTGCTTTTCATTTGTTTGGATTATAAAAATATGTCCCAGTACTTCACTGGTACTTAGCTGGTTTATAACTGGCTTATTGGAAGTACATGTGATACACACAAAACATTATTTGTATTATGATCTTCAGTTGGCTCCTCGAAGGTCTCTCTGTAAGCAGCATTTCCAAATGTATAGGCACTTCAGAGCTGAAGTGGGGTCAGATGGGTGTACATACCATGCAAGAATCATTTCGCTTACTTTGTTTTATACCATAATTTTTTTTTTCTCACTGTACTCAGTAAAGTATTTAGGAGATACCCATTAGCATAAATAGGAGTTACATAGCAGTATATCACAGTTAAGCTGTACGTACTGAGGCTTTTATATATCAACAATACTTAAAGCATCACTATTTTTATGCTACTTTTTTCCGAAGTATGAAAGTGATTATTATTTCTATGTATTGTTATTTAAGCCTGTTTCTTCAAAGAAAAGAAAAGTTTTTCCTATTAGCTCATCATTTTTAGCAGCTGTTTGCAGATTAAATATTTCCAGGCTTTTTTCTTCTTAAAACATAAATTGGAACAGTGTTCCTAAGCTTTTCAACTTGGCAAAGTCTTAATCAATTTTTTATTATTTCTTTCCACTTACTGTAAATGTAAGAACAAAGAATATATCCATAGTAACAAGAAGGATATGTAAGCGTATGTTCATGTGTCTGTTTGGAGAGGTTAAGAGATTATTTGACCTTGAATGGCTAGGGTATGTGTGTAGAATTGGAAAACAGCATTCTCTCTGCTTTATAATATAATAAAATTTACAGTACTTCATGTCACCCTGATTTCTTTTCACTGTCCTTCTGCGTTTGTGACCCTTTGGTTCAGAAATAGTGCCCTAAATCCTGATAAAAGTATCCTTTGTATCAAATTGTACTTGAATGCTGAGGGACAAATCACATTGAACATAAAGGAGCTAAAGTGAAGAACTGTTTGGGTTTAGACATTTTGCAGTGTTCTTGGCAAGATGTCTTACTGAGTAACGCTTTAAAGGCATAGCTCTGCATGCCTTCAAAATTATATTCACTACCAAATGAGAAGGATGAAACTCTGAAGTCTACTGAGAGGTTACTGTAGAAGAGATAGAATGAAGATATGCTTACTCTTTGTGTTTTAGGGCAGATGTCAATGCATAACTAGAGAGGGAGAAAATTATACATCCATATTCGTCCCTTGCTTAGACCTACATGATGAGATTTAAGGAAAGATGAATTTGTGTGGTGGATTGACCCTGGCTGGGTGCCAGGTGCCCACCAAAGCCGCTCTGTCACTCCCCCTCCTCACCTGGACAGGGGAGAGAAAATATAATGAAAAAGCTCATGGGTCGAGGTAAGGATAGGGAGATCGCTCAGCAGTTACCGTGACGGGCAAAACAGCCTCAACTTGGGGAAATTAGTTTAATTTATTACCAATTGAATCAAAGTAAGGTAATGAGAAAATAAAAACTAAATCTTAAAACACCTTCCCCCCACCCCTCCCTTCTTCCTGGCCTTAACTTGACTCCCGATTTCTCTACGCCCTCCCCACCAGCGGTGCAGAGGGATGGAGAACGGGGGTTGTGGTCAGTTCATCACACGTTGTTTCTGCCGCTCCTTCCTCCTCAGGGGGAGGACCCCTCACACTCTTCCCCTCCTCCAGCGTGGGTCCATTCCACGGGGTGCAGTCCTTCAGGAACAGACTGCTCCAGNTTTCTTCTCCCTTGTTAAATATGTGATCCCAGAGGCGCTACCACCATCGCTGATGGGCTCAGCCTTGGCCAGTGGCGGGTCCGTCTTGGAGCCGGTTGGCATTGGCTCTGTTGGGATAAGGGAAGCTTCTAGGAGCTTCTCATGGAAGCCACCCCTGTAGCCCCCCCCCTACCAAAACCTTGCCATGCAAACCCAATACAGTTTGTTAGCATAATTCCAAGCCCAAGGTTATATAGTCATGGCCTTTTTTTTCTGCCTTGGAATATGGGCAAAATAAGCTGATGTCTGCCTGCAGCACGGGCAGAAGCAAGCTTATATCTGTCCACAGAGCATGCAAACTAAACATGTTCACAAAAATTCACTGACCTGTTGAGGCATACTGGGTGAAGCACATCTGTGTCAGTGCTCAACTCTACCATGCCGCCTTGGCTGTAGCTCCCAACTGAATTACAGCATCCTTTATCGTAAGCCATGGAGCAAACTCTAATACCCGAAAGCAGCTGTACAGATCTCTAGGTCTAAAGTCAGGAATCTCCTTTAGCTCAGATTTGCAGTGTGGCTGCTGAGACATATTGTGCTTTCTTTGAACATCACAGTTTACTCCAAGGATGTCCCGTGAATGCAGTGTAGCCACTAAGACCTTTTCTGCATAACCCATGTTTAAAAATTCTTGGTTTTACTCACATATGTGTTTAGCGATGATGTGGCCGCTGAATGTACCTTTTCAATCCTCAGCTTTCACATTTGTAAAACAGTATTAATGATATGTATCCACTTCAGAGGCCAAAGTACAATTTCCTAATGCTACATTTATGCAAAGTATTATTAAGATGACCATCTGGCAAAGGGCAGATTCTGGCTTGCAGCCCTTTGTTCTTTCATCTAGCCATTCTGTTACTATTTTTTAATATCTCTGAGTTCCAGACAGGTCTGCAAGCCCAGCAAACCTTTTAACACCTCTGAAAGCTTGGGATAAGCTAAAGAATTCACAGCAACTGTTGCAGCACCCAGGGGAAACAGGGAACAAGAATCCCAAATTCTCTAAAATAGCAGAGATTTTGCTCCTGCTATCCCCAATTATTCCCCACAGGAGTGGATGACAGTTCATGGATCGTTGAGCCTGCTTCCTGCAAACACAGCCAACCATGTAATAGATGTAATAGTCCAGAAGAGACCAGAGGAAAAGCCAGCCTGTGTCTGCTACGCCAGCCGCCACAAAATGCTTTCCTTCCCAGCGTTCCTGTCTGTAAGGTAAAAATCTCCCAGAATTACAGTGTCACGCGAGAGAGTGTAACACAGACGTTCTGCATCCCCACAACACTATGGGCTTTGCAAAAGTGCCATGCCATTCCTGGGAAGGCTGCGACGGTGATACAGAGGGAGGCAGGTTCTTCCACACTCACTGCCTCTCAGGAGATAATGGTCCACAGGCTGACTTGTACTTCTTCCTCCCCTCAAATCTGGTCACAAGTGTTTTACCTCTAAACACACAGACAAGTGAGAAAAACCAGGAAAGTGAGAGTTTTCTCAGCTCTACCAGGTAACCTGCACTTCCTGCCCCAAACCCCAGCATCCTGCCTCGGCTGCAGCCATGTCTTCAGAGGATGATTGCCTGCATCCAGTGGAGAGGGGAAGAGAGTGCAGTTCTTTCTCCCTTAGTTTCTGCAGTCAAAGCCCTGAGTCAGAGGAAGGCAGTTCTGAAGTGTAATTTCAATGCAGCTTGATTATGACTTTGCATTAGTGCCTGTCATAGAAGATGATGCATATACTCCTACTGTAACACTTGTTTTTGCAAGTGAGAACTAGGCATAATAGGAGATTAGATGTTCAAAAATGGAGCAGTAGAATAAACTGAAATTAGGTAGTGGGCCTAGCCACTGTTCATGCAGGAATTACAGGGATGTTTGAGGAGGAAGTAGCTGAGCTGCTGACAAAAACGTAGCTTCATGCTAGAGTCAGTTACTTACTCACAGCCCTGGAGTGTAACAAATACTACAGTTCTCTTAAAAAAATTATTAGGGATGACCTGAGGAACATAAAGGACTGACCTTAAATTAGAATCAGGAACGTTAGTTGAAAAAAGCTAGCTAGACCCTATAAAACATTAAACTAAGCATGATACAATAGATGCAGATCAGTCAGGCTTCCGTGAAGATAAAAATCTAATCTTACTAATCTCGTAGAGTTTGAATCTGTCGTTAAAATAGCAGAAGGCATTTTGTCAGACAGGTCTTTATCTAGACTTTTGAAAAGACTTTGCCAAAAGCCTCTAACAGGATGCCACGTCTGGCATTTGTCATAGTAGGAGGCTGTCTAGGGCAGGAGGCCATTTGGAGCAACAAATGACTTTGCCTATGATAAAAAGACAGCCTAGATCAACTGTTCCAGTAAAAGGCACCTCCCTTTGCAGTTCTGCTCCTGCTCCTTTTCCCAGCCCCTGGCAGGGTGTGAGGCACAAGGCAATGGCTGGGGGATGCTGCACAGGAGAGCGGTACAGGACTCCTTCAGCGTTAGGCTGGAGTCAGAAGAGAGATGTTGGCAGTTTCTCTGAGTAGAGTCAGGGTAAGTATTACTGGAGGGATAAGCAACAAGGAGCACTCAGAGAGGGTGTGCTGAGGAGGAGCCCTTCATATACCTGCCTGAAACTTCAGTGGTCTTTCCTAGCATCCATGTGTCCTGTAACCCCAACTAGCCTTTTTCTGATTTCCCTCCTCCCCACAGACCTTCAAAACCCCACTGACTCTTTTGAGGCTTCTTAGGAACCAGCTTTGCCATCACAATGCTACTGCACCAGGAAAGAGGACAAATTCAGCTTGCCTCTGTGATCTTGACATGGCTTTGTAAGAGGTATTTAAGGAAATTAAGCATTCAAGGTAGGCAGGCCCAAAATAAAACAGTGTTATAGGCTATAAACTGACTGAGGAAAACAAAGAGCAGCTATAGATGGCTTATGGTCAGTATGGAAGTAGGTTAATTACCAGCTTTCTCCAGGGCATTGGACAAGGACTGATGATCCACGTGTGCATTAATGACCTAAGAGTGAAATGAGATGTGGTAAGATCTGAGAATAACTAAGTAAGTATTAGATTAATCCCAAACAAAAGAGACCGTGAAATTCTGTCTTCTTTTTTAGCTCAACTAAGGTCAACAGCAAAAGTAAGAAAAATTGAACTAATATGTATTGTAGTGTTTCCTGCAGGAATATGTTAGTTTATCTTAAATCCATACCAAACAGCATAATGGCTTCTCAAGTGAGATCATCATGGTATATATTGCAAAGACAGTGGAAGCAGCTGTCAGCTTAAAAGAGCCTGTTCCTCATTTTCACGATGCTGAAAAACTTGTTTTACCAAATGAGAGTTAAAGTTGAAAAGAAATCTGAAAAGCTGTAAGAGGTCAGCATGTGTGAGCAGCTGTCTGTAGAGACAAGCTGGCATAGAAAGCCCAGCAGAACTGGGCCTTTTTGTTCCAGAAATGTGAAAAATTAAATATGCACACAATATGGTTTTGATATTCTCCTCCTGAAAAACTTGTTTCTACAGGTTTTCTAAATAACTTCACTGAAGCGATAATCTTCAGTCTTTGTCTCCCATTCCCACTGTCCCAGAGGGAGCAGAAGAAAAAAAATCTTGAGCCTATTGCACTCAAGTATGTGTCAAGATGATCACAAATGCTCTACAGAAGGCTACTACCTGGGCCTGAGTGTTTTCACTTTGAGTAAAGGCACAACGACATGAAGACTAAAACCCTGGCAAGGTGCACTCTGAGGCAGGGGACAGTAATGAGTTCAGATGGTTGGGTAAATACAGCACTTAATCAGAAGATTTGTGGCAGCTGAAATTCATCACAGACTTGTAGAAAATAAAGGGTTTTGGAAGAGAGAAAGGTACCAGCTCACTCAAGTGTGTGAGTTCTTCACTTTTTTAGCAAATGATGTCCTCATTAGCCACCAGGGAAGCTGCTGAAGTTTATTTGCAAAGTACTTCTACCTTCAAGATAAAGCACAAGTCAAGAAAACTGAGTTGCCTGCGTGCGTGGATTTTACTCTGAAGTAGGAAGGGTTTTTCATTGGATTCTGGTCAAGCCAGACAGATTAGACAGTCTAACCAGCATGACAGTCCTCAGTGTATGCTCTGTGTGCAACAGCTGGGCACTCTAGCAGTTTAAATATTTGTATCATACAAAGAAATGAAACAAGAAACCAAAATGCGCATCGGTGAAATGAAATACCCATGCTCATAATTCCAGAACAAACAACATTTTAATAAAATTTGGTTCAGTTGTAATTATTCTCACCCAAGTTTTCTGTCTATCTGGAACATGCAGGGCAAATGAAACTGACAAAAAAATAAAACACCAGCAAGCTAATAAAATTCTCTGAGCGTCTTTAAAAATACTTTTTCTGAGGAAAAACACCTAAAAGGTTAGTCCAGAAAGAATTGAAGAACTTGGTGAATGAATTCATGAATCTGAATTGTAAAGCTAACTGCTGGTGCCACTAAGATCTGAACACACAGAAAAGCATACATGACATGGACAAGTGCAAAAACCAGCAGGATTTCTCATACTCTTCCTGTAAATCAAAAATGGAAAATTGACCCTGATAAGTTTTTTCCACTCCACAAGATAGAATAGTTTAACTACTGCCTTAGAATTGAAGGCAATAGTTGAAAATATGAACTTGACATTTTAAATAGAAAAGGCAGCTGCCAAACACGTCCCTTTACTGCATTTTCTTGCTTGCAGGTGAAGTGTGTAAGCCCCAGGGTTATAACAGAACAAAATAGAGGTACACTGGTGCAAACAATATTTTGATTACTGCTACCTGAATTTTCAGTCTGACTCTGTATTGCTTGGAGGAGGTTGAGGAGTGCAAGGGAGCACTATTCCAGTAATGCCCTTAATCCACTGCCTTTATAGCTGAAATATTTCAGTTATAAACTGAAAAATATAGAATTGAAGTTGGTCCTTTGAATGATCCATTTAGATTCTTTATATCCATCTAACCTATTGATGGCAATAGACATTTATGTGGACTGGAAGACTAATCGGATGCATTATGAGGAAGTCACATCATTGTAATTGTATTTAATGAAAATTCAGGATATTAGTAGTGGTTGCAAACTAGGAATACGTACATTAAAAGGTCACAGATTGATTCCCCATTGAGATGTAAAGATCCTGCATGTATGCTAATGATCACCAAAATAGAACTTTTGTTTAATTTGGGCTTAGTAATGTCATCTTAGGACCTGCTGATACAGAAAGTATGAAGAAGAGTAGAAGGCAAGCTTGCACTCATGAGAAATAATTCAGCAGTATAAAAATAAATGTAAAATAGGAGAGAAGTTTTGGATCTGGGATGTAATTTTACTTTCACCCTGCTTTATGCAAGTGTAGGTGTACTTGCATTGATACGGGTGGAACTGCTACTGATTTATCTTTGTATAGTGAAGTAGGACAGTGAGATTTTTGGCCTATTACTTTGCATATAGATACCTGTATCCAAATTTTTCAAATAAAAGCACTTGAGCAAATGTTATTTAAAGGTGATACTGAGCTTCTGTAGCTCCTGATGGTTTCAGCTTGAGGCTACTTTATCTCTGAAAGGCATCAGCCATGCAGTGCATTAATACTTCTTAACTTTAGCGTACAGCCCTAGTTTGGGTCTGGTTTATATGGCTTGGAGAAACCCATGCTAAAGAAGGGCTGTGGGGATGTAGCTCCTTCAAACCCCTGACAAATCTGTTCCATATTACATGTGTGTAGTTGAATTCTCTTAATTTTAATTTAATTAATTTAATTTAATCTTAATGATTGCATTTTAGAAAAGCCTTGCTCTTTTTGGTTCTGTACCTTCATTGCATGTGATTTTAAGAAAGGTTTTAATAAAATACAGTAATTAAAGAGCAGGGAAAAGTGTGGGGAATTTCCTATCCAAATTAATGAGTCAGTTTTAAATAAGCCTTTTTAATATACAGAGGAACCTATATATTTTGTGAGTCTGTTCACTCCAACATGCACAATATCAAGTGTTGAAGCATCCTATCCCCATCTATGTCAGATGTTGTAATTTAACTATCAAGAGTCCTAGGTTACCGCGATAATTGCTTTCAGTGGTTCAG
Organism: Fregata magnificens; assembly: GCA_013389945.1. Lineage (NCBI taxonomy): Eukaryota > Metazoa > Chordata > Aves > Suliformes > Fregatidae > Fregata > Fregata magnificens. Next base: position 123,994 of record WAAD01031553.1, read on the forward strand.
TTAATGCACAGTCATTCTTGAAAGGTATAAAACTACAGGATTTTTTGTATCCTTTAAAATGGAGGGCTGGAGAGTTTCTATATATATTTTATTATATATATTATGCTGCTATAATTATACTGTATGTAGCTACATTCCTTATGGGAAAAGCCTGTAAAAGGAAAAAGCATTTTTCAAGATTTCATTACGTTTAAGACATGCAGTGACAAATTATTTAGTTCATGCATGCTGCAGTGCTCAAGTCAGGCTACCCTTGTCTGCTTCTCAGTTTAAGCTTTGCAAGACTAATTTTTCAGACTCTTTCCTATTTATTGGGATCTCAAAGAGGGTGTAATTGATTACAATTTTACAAGACTTTTAAAGGGCATGATATTAGTTTTGCTACCTGTTTTGGATGACCATGTCATAGCATCAAGTATTAACACAAAATTGCAAAAAACACGGAGAATATTTGTGTATGTTTGTACTTGTGTGTACATGTGTATGCATGTGTATATTAGAGTGTTATTTTCTATGTTGTATATATATAAAATCACAACAGGTCTGCTACCACAACTTGATATTAAAATTACTGTTAGAGGAAGGAATATTTAAATGTTTGAAATCTGTCCAATATGTACATAGCTCTGGTTTTAGAATTGTTGCCTATAATCCTCTCTAAAACTATTATGTCAGTTCTGTGTCATATTCCCAGATTTTGCTAAGAATATAAGTGGAATGAGTATTGTGATATGTATATAACAAACAGGTTTTTTTAACCTATAAGCTGTTGCCAAAGCCTAAAAAGATATTCAGCAGGATACAATCTCTGGGTCCAAGCTGAACTAATCCTTTTTGAATACATAGGGCTTTTTTCAGTATGTGCGTTAACAACTGATTTTATTGGAAAGAGGCCAAATTTGTTTGCTGCAGCCAAGGACTATGGTGGTTTTGGATGAATTAAATGTAAGCATGCATAAAGGAAGTCTTACACCGTTCATAGCTAATGAATTTCTCTGGTGCAAATTCAATATTAAGTGCAGATTACAGCTGCAATGGTTCTTGGGGGAATTCAGGAGGATATTGCATTTTATGGGGGATGCTAATTTAAAAGAATGGCTGGCCAGGATGCATTTAATAACTATTTGAAACTGTGATGTAAAAGAGGAGACCAGGAAAAATGTAGTGCCTGATGTGATACAGATGGAGGATAGAAGTCTTCATTAGGAAGTACCGGGGATTGCCATGACTTTTTTGGAATGGACACAGTGCTATTATTTCCTGAAATGTGAGAGAAATCACACAATTTTTATTTATAACCAGTATCTACTGTGAAGCAGTTATTTTCCTAGTCAAAACTGAATTAGTAGGGTCCTTACTTGCATCTAGCCGTTTTAGAAGAACTGGAATCAGTGCTCTGCCAACTCATTAATTTAACAGAGTAGGAAATGAGGCTTAAAAAGAGTTTAAAATGGAGGAATGAGGTGGTAAAAGTCCCCAGTCATTTCTTCTTTGCTACTAAACCAAGATATTGTTTCATTTAACATGTAATTGTATTTGTGTGCATAAATTTAGCTATCAAACATGTACATATGCATTCTGCAAGTGTGTTCGTATGTGTGTTTGTGTATAAGGTAACCTTGTATGTGTGAGACAGAGAAGCATTTTAAGCTCTAAAAAGAAATAAACTTTTCCTGTTGCTTACTTAGAATATTTCCTCTTAAAAATGTCAGGTTTTCCTTTGCCATTCTAGATGCTTCGAGATGGCTGGTGTTTTGGGGAAAGAGTGGGAGGGAAAACAGAGAGTTTTGGGAGGAGGGGCTGGTGTTGACAACTTGTTAATGAAATTTCAACTTTAAAACACATTGAGGATTTCTGTGAGATAATCTTCTGAAGAAAAAAATTTCTCCTAACATGACATTTTAAATATAATTTCTTTCACTTATATAGCACCTGCCATCCCAGGGAGCTAGTATTTTGCAGATCTTAATTTAATTAGCCTCCAAATAGACCTACAATGTTACTGAACAGTACCACGCCCGTGTAGAGATGATGAGAGATGTGCAAGGAGATAAAGCTACTATATTGCATTAGAATTAATGGCCTGTCTCTTGTTACCATCAACACAGGAGAATACTTAGGAGGAAATACTGAGGAGGTACCTGAAATCTCATCTGCTTTTGGTTACCTACTGGATGCTGAATTTCAGCTGCTGGTTCTTGGTAACTGTCTTAAAACTATAGGAGTCATAACAGGGCCAGCCTGCAGTCTGGTGGGCAGACCACTGCGCAGGGAGTGCACGGGCTTCCTGCATGTCCCCCCCAGCCTGCGAGGAGTCAAGCCCCAGCCTCACGTCTCTTGGGAGTTACTGAGCCAGAAGGCCACAGGAAAGATTTGCAATAAGAGCACACTCTGCTCTTGATCACCAAAAGGTGGTTGGGCCAAGGGGGCCCAACCAAGAACAGGGGACTAAGGGGCACTTTGTGTGCAGGAGTGACTGAGGTTATAGCCACGATTGCGTCCATATCAGAGCGGTAGGCATGTAAATGTTGGTACATCCCATATAGACAAGAGCAGGGAGGAGACACCAAGCCATCCAGTGGGGCCCATGTGATGGTAGCTCTGGGCATTGCCATAATTCTGGTGTTCCTCATGGGTGAAACTGGAGATACCATTGGTTGTTTGCTCCTCAGAGGAGTAGTCAAGATTTTCATCACGCTCTTGGCTATGGGTGCCTAAACTGAGTTGCATTCAACCCTATGTGCACAGGTGGTTTTGTGGATCTGTGTCTTATCTTTTGTACTGAGTATGTTGTTAGTCTGTCTCCACTTAAGTGATTCTGCAAGCTTATATGAGATATACTGAATGAGAATTAAGACCAAATTTTCCTCACTCCTGGTGCTAATCATTTAGAGCATTTCCTCCCTCCTGCTTGATGTGTTTCCGCTCATCACCAGGATATGGTTCAAATCAAGCCAAGAAGATAGAGATGGATGAAACTCCACAGGTTTGCCTTGAATCAGCAGTTTCAAATGTGAAAAACTTAACAGGAGCTTAGTCAAATTCCTCAGTTTATTAAAATTAATTTGGAGGTCTCAAGAGGATCAGTCTTCTTTACGACTTCTGGCACTCCCTGCGCCTAGTTAAGGTCCACCCGTTGCAAGCATAGGCCAGATTCCCAGAGTGCTGAAATTTGTTTCATCAGCTTCCAGGCCTGCTTGATATACTGAAGTCCAAAAGTGTGAAAAAAACCAATGTTGAAAGCCAGCTAAATGAAGGGATTTGGACTGGCTCATTCAGGGTTTTTTTTTTTGTTGTTGTTGTTTATTTGCTTATTTGTTTGGTTTTTGTTTTGAATTGCAAAGACCAGGTTCATTTCTTTTTAATCCGCTCTTCTTTTAGACGAAGTGGTCTAAGCCTAGCTATGGCAATTTAATGCTAAGCACCAGATTCAGCCCTGCAGGGGAATGATGAGTAGCTGACGCAAGTACAGCTGGACAGGGGATTGTAGCACGGGGAAGGTACCATGGACACCATTCAGCCCAGGGAAGTAGCACACGAGCCTGGGGACCGTAGGGGGAACTGCAACCCGCAAGATGGGCTGGCGTGAGAAGAAACCTGTGACTTGTTCTTAAGGCCTTTGGCTGAACTTCCTCGATTTACCATTTCGGTAGATTTAGTTGGGAGAGCTTCTATCGATGTTGCCTCAGTTCTTTGGCTTAATTTCCCTCAAATGGTTTTGTTGAATCTTGCTCTGCATCTGGGAAAAAAAGTTAGGTCACAAGCATGCAGACTCCTGTAGAGCATCCAGCAGATGTACAATAATATGGTATAGTGTGTGAGTGCCTATGTATGGGAGGTGTGCGTGTATATATATATATATATGTATGTATGTATATAAAATCCTCAGCCTGTCCCCTTTTATCGATCTGACCCAATATTTAAAGGAAGCTAGAGGTCTTAGTCCTGGTGATTTCAGTAAGAGTTGGGCCTCTGCCAGTGCTTTCTGGGAAGTGGTACATTTCAGCGTTCTGTGAAGATGTAGCTATAATGTGCTTCTAACTTAAGGTAATCTGGAGCCAAGTTTAATCACATACACATTAGTGAATGGAATGCACTTTCCAAATAATGAGATTCTGGTTGGACCACTGAGTGCAAGATAAGAAAATCACAGCAGATGCTACTAAAGCAAAGGTGGGAGTTGAAGGCAGAGACTGCCAAGAAACAGTAAATGTATTTTGCACAAAACCCACTGATTTTTTGTCAGTGTATCTTTCTTTGCGTGCCACCTCTGTGCAACTAATTTTCCCCTAGGAAGTTTTAAGGTCACATTGACCTGTATGTTCAAACCATGCGGTCAGGAAGGAAAAAAAAAGATAAAAACGCATTTGTGAAAATACTTAAATAGTCAGTACAAAAGGAAACCCTTGGCTCAGGAACAGGTTTTCTGCAGGCTTTTTCAAACTTAATTTCAAAAGCAAATTAAAAGAGCAAATGATAGTCTTTATCTTGACCTAGGCTTTCAGTGCTTCACAAGTATATCATGCCAGTCTGCAGTTTGGTTTAGAACATGCACGACAATAAGGAAGAAAGAATCACAGGTTCTTAGAGACAGGGTTGATCATTAACATATTTTAGAAGGAAAATAAGTATTCTTCTGTAGAGATTCTTTTTGGTCTTTTTGCTTTCATGTCCATCTTGACAAGGACAAGACAGAAAAACAGAATGTACGAAGAAAACCATTCAGAAATATACCTCAATACCAGAATGTTTTTCTCTTCCTTTCAAGTAATTTATAATACAAAACAAGAGCTTTAACTCTCCAGTTTTAAAAAAAATAAAATTGCAGTGCATTGAATTAAACAATGCACAGAGAGATTTTTATTGCCATTATGTGCCTGGTATAAGTTAGTTAATAAGCAGACAGGATTCTCTGGAGTAAAGTTAGCCATATTTGACCAGCATGCCAGTTGAAATGCATTTAGATACCTGCATTTCAAATGTCAATAAAAGGTGGGGGGTTTCTAATTAGAAAAAGAATCAAAGTCTTCCGTGGGGAAACATGGCCAGGCAAAACTGCATCCTTGGAACCACTGAGGTCTTGCCAATAAATGAAGCTGCCCTGCCATGGCAGTGGGACTCCCTCCAAGTGCTGGGTGATGTGGTCCCACCTTCCTCCTGCCCTTGTCTGCCCATGGCTTCCTATTCTCTTGCCTCTCCCTGTGGTTCTGGTGCTCTGTGATCCTCACGGAGCCATTCCAGCATGCTAAGATGACAGAAAACTAACCAAAATTAAATGAGAAAAACAGGGGTAGTTCTTAACCTGCTGTCATGGTTTAACCCTAGCCAGCCACTAAGGACCACACAGTCGCTCGCTCACTCCCCCCCGGTGGGATGGTGGAGAGAATTGGAAGAGTAAAGGTGAGAAAACTCATGGGTTGAGATAAGAACAGTTTAATAATTGAAATAAAGTAAAATAGTAATAGTAGTAATAATAATAATAATAATAATAATAATAATAATAATAATAATATACAAAGCGAGTGATGCAGGATGCAATTGCTCACCACCTGCTGATCAATGCCCAGCCAGTTCCTGAGCAGCAATCGCTGACCCCCGGCCAACTCCCCGCAGCTTATATACTAAGCATGACATCATATGGTTTGGAATACCCCTCTGGCCAGTTTGGGTCAGCTGTCCTGGCTGTGCTCCCTCCCAGCTTTTTGTGCACCTGGCAGAGCGTGGGAAGCTGAAAAGTCCTTGACTTAGTGTAAGCACTACTAAGCAACAACTAAAACATCAGTGTGTTATCAACATTATTCTCATCCTAAATCCAAAACACAGCACTATACCAGCTACTAGGAAGAAAATTAACTCTGTCCCAGCCGAAACCAGGACACCTGCATGACATGTTGAAACAGCTCAACATAGATTCAGCCGTGTGCAGGAGCTGGCATGAAGGAGGGAGTGGGTTTGCACAGCCAGGATTCATGGAGGATGGGCGTCAACAGATAGATCAGTGTAGGCTTCCATATAGCCATGGCTTTAATTGCTTTTTTGAAATGGCCTTCAAAGCACAGGGTCAAATTTGTCATGTATCTCTGTAGGTGCAAATTGCAGATACAAGTAAATGTGAGCACAGAAATGGAGGACAGTAGCAGGAAACCTTTCAGATCATTATAATTGTCTTCTTGCATGAAGAGATGCTTTGAGAGAGCAAAGAAATGCTGCCAGAAGCAAACATGTCAAAGCCCTTAGAAAAACAATAGAATCGAACACCCTTGGAACCGAGACAATCTTAAAAAGGTGCTTCACTTCCTTCGAGTGGTTTTTCAAAGACCAGTTCTCAAACTTAATTAGCATTCCTAAGACATAAAAGACCTTCTCTGACATGGAGAATAGTAGAAGATATGTAGAAAGCAAATGCGTTACCTTAGCTACCTGTTTGGGGTGACATTTTAAATACGGAAAATAATGCTGGCGGAATTATAGTGACCTTTCAGCCTGAACAAATAAAATAACATCTGCCAAATCTAAATGGCTGCCTCTAGCTGTAGGAAATTATATGCATCTTTGAACACTAATACATAGGTCTTTGGTAGGGCTAGCTTTAGTAATCCCTCCTAGACCTAAACAATTTATTTCCCAGCAGAGCGTGGAAGGCTGAAAATTCCAGGAATATGGTGCAAGTGCCAAGGGACACATAGGGACCAACTGTGGCTGTGAGTGTGGGGAAGCCATCTGCATAGTCTTCCACCCTCTTAACCTATCACGAGTCCCTCGTTTTATTTGGAGCACCCAGAAGGAGCTGTTGAGTTTATCCCGTATGTTTGCTTTGCCCCTCATATATGTGCACATTTCTGTGTACAGAAGCAGTGTCCCCAGTTATTTTCCCTCTTTCTGAATTTCCTTTGGAAACCGAGGGCATATGTGTGGCCTGGCAGCCAGTAGCAATCAGGCAGATCGTTGTTAGAAAGGAAACTGGTAGGTCTAAAAAGGGAAAGCTGCTCTTTATAATATTCTCCATGGAAAAAAAAATAACTGCAAAAATTACTTTTTCCTGCTTCCCCAAGCTCTTTTAGCTTCTGGTCTCAGCTATACTAGCAGAGAGAGCAAGTTCTTAATTGTGCTCTTGAAAAGCTGAGAAGAGCAGTTCATAGTTTTTACTACCTCCTTTATCAAGCGCCCTTACATCCCTATCCACCTTCACCTGAAATACTCTTTAAATTCACGGCTGCCACACACGTGGAAAACCCAGTTCTGCACTTGGGTGATTGAGATCCACAGAGGAAGGAAAAGTCATGGGGACACTGGCGTTTTACCTAGCTAACGCAGAAGGCACGCAGGCCCCATGAATTCCAACCATAATTAGCCAAAAATACTGAATTTCTTAATGGTTTCCAAAGGTTAAAGGAAGTTCATGCAATTTGCTGTCTGGATTAATAGAAGTAGTTTTCAATTTAAGCAAATAATGCCAAACAGCCTTATTATTATTAACAGTAGTAGTACTAGTATTACATATAACTTCAGTTGCACTTAGGATTTTGAGAGCGTTTTTATTTGCTGTGCAAAGAGCTAGAAGACATGTATCATATATTCCTTGAAGAAGTAATAATCTGTAAAGTCTAGGCCAAGAATCAGGCTTGTAGCAGGTGGCATTTTGGAGGTGGGGTGCCAGTCTGAACAAGGAATTCCAGCTCTGGCATCTGCCATATGTCTGAGGGATTTTTGGTGGCAGGGATGGGTAGTTAAAGAGCTATCTGCTTGCTATACAGATGCTAGAATTACATTTTTTCATATTTAATTTACTTGTAAGCTTTCATTTTTGACATCAGGGATGTACCTATAAACCTGACCATAAGTTCTGCCATACTGATCTCTTCTTAGTTACAGTATTAATCTTCCATGATGAAATGACTGGCCTGGTAGGTGAGGAGAGAGCAGTGGATATTGTCTACCTAGACTTCAGCAGGGTTTTTGACACAGTATCCCATAAGATCCTCCTAGAGAAGGTGACGAGTTATGGCCTGGAGAAGAAGTCAGTGAGGTGGATTGAGAACTGGCTGAACAGCTGAGCTCAGAGGATTGTGACGGTGGCATGAAGACTAGTTGAAGGCCAGTAACTAAGCGGTGTACCCCAGGGGTCAGCGCTGGCTCTGATCCTGTTTAACATTTTGAGACATGTTACATCCGTGATCTGAATGATGGGGCAGAGTGTACCCTCAGCAAGTTTGCTAATGTCACAAACCAGGGAGGAATGGCTGATATGCCAGACAGTTGTGCTGCTATCCAGAAGGACCTCGACAGGCTGGAGAAATGGGCTGACAGGCACCTCATGAAGTTCAACAAGGAGAGTGCAAAGTCCTGCACCTGGGGACGAACAACCCCATGCACCAGTATATGCTGGGGGCCACCCAGCTGGAAAGCAGCTTGCCAGAAAAGGACCTGGGTGTCTCGGTGGACACTAAGTTGAACATCATCCAGCAATGTGCCCTTGCAGCAAAGAAGGCTGATTGTGTCCTGGGCTGCATTAGGAGGAGTGTTGCCGGCAGGTTGAGGGAAGTGGTCCTGCCCCTCTACTATTCAGCACTGGTGAGGCCACACCTGGAGTGCTGTGTCCTGTTCTGGGCTGTCCAGTACGACAGATATGTAGAGCTACTGGAGAGAGTCCAGCGAAGGGCCACAAAGATGATTAAGTAAGTGACTGGAGCATCTCTCCTATGAGGAAAGGCTGAGAGAGCTGGGACTGTTTAGCATAGAGAAGAGATGGCTCAGGGGGGATCTTGCTAATGTATATAAATACCTGAAAGGAGGGTGCAAAGAGGATGGAGCCAGGCTGTTTTCAGTGGTGCCCAGTGACAGGACTAGAGGCAATGGGCACAAACTGAAATGCAGGAGGTTCCCTCTGAACATAAGGAAACACTCTTTGACTGTGAGGGTGACTGAGCACTGGCACAGGTTGCCCAGGGACATTGTAGAGTTCTCCACCCTTGGAGATATTCAAAAGCTGGACATGCTCCTGAGTAACTGGCTCTAGGTAATGGCCCCGCTTGATCACGGGGGTTGGACCAGATGACCTCCAGAGATCCCTTCCAACCCCAGCCATTCTGTCATTCTGTGGTTAAGATTGTAATGGAAGGGTGAAGCAGATCACAGTTTGCCAGTCTCAATGGATATACCACAGCCAAAGCAGGGTTTGTAGATACTCTTCAGAGCTCTTTTAACCTGCAGTGTGTTTAGGGCAGCCAGTGCTGGGGAATGTTTCCTGCCCAGGTGCAAGCTGGATGCTCTGTGGGGAGCAAGTGTTCCTCCACAAGTCCCAGATGAGCCTTCGAGCTCTGGCATCTCACCCCTCACCCTGGTGAGGACCAGATGGCCCTATGATTCCTAGCAACCCCCTGTCCAGTTTTACCCTCTTGAAAGCACTCCTGTGCTACATCAGGCTCTTAATTATACTGATTTTCAGGGCAACTTAAGTGGCAATGAATTCAAACTTGATACTTAAAGTGTTGTTCTTTGTTTATACTTATACGTACAACAGTTTGGGACTTACCTGCACACAGATTTTGTGTTTGTTTAGTTATATATATTTGTAGCATTTCAACAGTGTGGTCTCCCAAGTTTTACAAGCCTTCTATAAGAATTTATAACCTTCTCTACTGGAATAAGATGCAGGGGAATGATGAGCTTATACATATGCATCTGTAGGCAAATATGATTGTGTTTTGTGTTGCGAAACTTTACTTATCTTATACCCAACTAAAAACAGTATTAAAAAAGTGTTCATAGGCCAAACCTTAGCTAAATTTTTTCAAACCTTTGGGTGGAGACTAATTCAGCATTACTGCTTTATTTCAGTTTACCTTAAACCAGCTTTTAATAAATCCTAAACCAAAGCAAGCATCCTGTAAGTCAAGAATTTAAGTGCTTAAATCAACAATTATAAATTCATAATTTCAATTAAATGTATGTAACTGCCCATGTAGACTAACTCATACTGATCATACAGATTTTTCTTAAGTAATTCTTTTCTTAAATAGGCTTTTCATTGGTGTTGCTCCTGTTGCACATGAATGAATCTTTTCTGAGCTAGTAGGTAACACATAATATGTGTATAAGGCCCTGACACCCCTGACTATTTTGTGCTGCCTCTTTCAATGGCCACTGTGTTCATCTGCCCCTTAGGTTGTCCTTCTCAAAATATAGTATAAAAGAGATTGATGCAGTCAGGTCTCTTTTCTCTTGTTTGTCCAGGGAATTCCTGCCACAGAAAAAAAATCTTTCTTCATTCTTGTTGCATGCCTGTGTTATCTCTGCCTTCTCTTCTGAATAACTTTACAAACAAAATGGCTGTTGAATTCACAGTCGGTCTCAGCATTTGTTATAAATTCATGCCCTTTGATACAAGCTATTCCTTGAAGCATTTGTTCTCATAGGCATTTTACTATCCTTCAGTGCTTCTTGGGTTTTGAGCTACATTTTAAGATGGAAATAATATTGGAATTGAGAATTCCAGTTAGACTAAAAACTGTAGATCTCTAACGACCACAGTTTGCTTTAAAGTCCTAAATGGAATTGCTGTCTTGCCAGCTCATGTTATTTTCTCCTTTGGTTTGTGTGGTGCTGCCAGGATATCACCTCTTATATTCCTTTATCTTTTTCTATAATATATTGATAAGGGGGCAAACTGGAAGGTCTGTAAGTTGGCAAAATTCCCACTAGATTCTTCAAGGTCTTTTTCTCACTGACGCCCTTTGGATTTGGCTGATGGGAATTGATGAAAGGCTGAGATTAAAATGCTGCCATTTGCCCTAGAGCTTTTCCCCTAGGCAAAACCCAAGTCAGAAACTTTATTCCAAAGATTTCAAATACTACATTTGAAAAGCACACAGATACAGTGCATGGTGCAGTGTTCAGCTTGGTATTCAGGACCATTTCTTTGTGAGATGCTCTTCAGCACTACTAATACTATAAGCTGGCAAATTTTTTTTTGAATTGAATCTTGTATAAAATTCTTCAAGCAGGCAACATTTAAAGCACATTCTCCATTAGTCAGGACCACTTATAAGCACCAACAGGAAGTTAGCCTGAATTCCTGTTAAATAATGCTGACAGCCATTTGAATATCACATAAAGATCACACGAGCACTGTCTGTCCATATCTTAATGAGTGACTAATCCCACATTGCTTCCTGAATGCTTATAGATTGCTCCATCCAAACAATGAGCATTCAACTTATTAGGAGTTTTATATCAGAGGATTAGCTAATAGCTTTTCCTGAGTACTTCAAAAGAAAAAGCTGAAGCATAGACTGCTGTAAGATGAATAAAAAGTTATTTACAGTGTAGATATTTCCAAACAGAATTCTCAGTTGTGTGTTTTCTCTGAGCTAGAAAGAGCAGGCAGGTCCTATAAAAGCTCTTATAAGCAATTTGGAAGGCTTTTTGGAGGAAGGAAGGGGAAAGTTGGCAATAGTTCATTTTTACTGGTTAGTGGAGGCAGCTACCTCCTGCTGTTTCACAGTGTGAGATTACGTGCCAGGCCCCCAGAGTGACACAACCCAGATTCATCCTGGCACACACTGGTGGTCATGAAAGAAAGAGGTGTATATGGAAGGAAACGCACAATATTTTGTCTGTGGGGATAAAACATAGCCTCTACCTTAGCCATTCTGATTCTCTAGTATTTGTACTACTGTTGTTTCTCTTGACTTTTGCAAAAGATACTGCAGGCATCTCCTCTGCTTTAAAAATGCAATTTTTTCCTTTCCTGGACTAAGGAAATCACAACTGCCTGCTCTTGTTCTGTGAAAGTTGACACTGGAAAGCTGGCTATTCTGCAGGCAGATTCATCTACTTAATTTATCAAAGACATCAGAGAAAGCAACAAACAACATGGGTTCTTGTGAATAATGGCACGAAGGTGCTCCCTCTTACAGATGGTGAATTTGAGCATGAGTTTGTGAGCTCACCACTGAAGGGTTCCCTAACGAAGCTGGCCAAGAAGTGGCACAGGAATGCTCCAGGGTATTTACCCCGCTAGCTGCTCTGACGCTCCATCTCCATGTTGAATCCTCCCTTGTGGACACGTCAGATTGATAAATAGGAAATGGTCTGAGAGATGGATGCTGGGAGAGATTGGCTTCCCCGGAGGGCCCTGAGCATCTCTTTGTGGGCAGTGTGAATAATAAACACTGGTACTCAGGAGAAGAGCCTGTCTCCAGACTGCAAAGTCTCCAGCTGTGGGACCCTGGTTTCCAGAATGTGCTGTTGTACACAATGCTTCTGTGAAAACTAATATGGGGTAAGGAAGGCAAAGGATTCTTGATGCCTTATCCTGGTCTTATCCTTATGTGGTGATGGGATGCTGCGCAGCTGCTCTCCAGAGAGCTGGGAAATACACCTGGTACCCCAAGCTGAGAAGAAACCAGAGACACTGTTCTCCAGCTGTGCCCAGTTCTTAACTCTACAAGTGGTTCTTTCTTCAAGTGCAGTCAAATAGGTGGTCGGGAGACAGGTGCATCTTCCTCGCCAGTCTCACGAGGTGGGTCTCGGGACTATTTCCAAGGGCTATCATCATAAATCTGTCATAGCAGGGAAGGAACAGGGAAACAATTCAGCTCCTGCTGCAGCCCCAGGGGCTGGTGAAGTGAGGATGCCTATGCTAATGATTATATTCCTGTGACAGCTGCATGGTACAGATCCTTGGCCATGACTAATTGCCTATCCAGGGAATGTCTGAAGCTCCCTGGGGGATTCTGTGCTTTTCTGCTCCCTGATATCTTCTTGATATCTCCAGACTGAGACACAGAGGCAAACCAGGATACAGTTCTCAGGGTGCTTTGGGATGACTAGCAGGCAGACAGGCTTAGAAGCAAATGAAAATATGACATGGGGAGGAAGGGAGGAGAAGAGAGGGAAATACAGTGTAAACCACTGTTGGTTGGGGATCTCAACTGTTGTTCAGAGGACAGCCTTCCACTTGGGCACACCCGAAAGCGTGTAAGCTGCGGGAAGAAAACCAAAAGGAGACAATCACACAGCAGACTGTGAACCAGGATTTTAATTTCTCTCCTTGGAGTTCCCTGGCATTTATCAATAAAGCCACGTTTTCCTAACAGTTTCAGTTGGGTGTTGTTGCTTCAGGAAGCCAGTATGGACCCTTCCAACATGGTGGGAAAGCCCTCAGCTTCTCAGAGGATGCAGAGCAGGGCGGATCTCTGCTCTCTCGGGAAGCTGTTCGTCCTCAGGGGTCTGGTCTCACAGGGGCATCACTTCCAGGGCTGCAGCCTCGACGATACGTAAGAAAGTCCAGTGTTTCCCACAGGTGGAAACCAAGGGGCCTCTGAGGCCCAAGGCAATTTCATCAGCTTTTGATGAAGCAGTGGCTGTGGTTAAAGAGCACGCAGGTGTGCAGTGCTGTACAGGAAATGAGAGCGCAGTAAAACTTTTTAGTTGTGCTGCTGAACGTGTCTAAATGGCCTTGTCCCCTGATTGAAACAGGAAAGGCAGCTGTTACGCAGCACCAGTGGCAATGCCTGGTGAAGAAACTCTGAGGTACAAAGCTATAGACAGCTGCAGCACACTATGAATATTTTTTTTTTGTTTCACTTCTTCATTGTCCTTTTTAATTCTAGCCCATGGTTGATAGCGCAAAAAATGCACTGATGTTTACTCCTGAGAAGTATCGGGACAGCATCTTGAGGAGCTGTGGCCAACGACTGTATCACACCCCATGACAAAGTTAAGCCATCCCCGTCACCAGCAGTGACACCATCAGCTGCCTGCCCCGATGGGTCCGTAGCCACCGAGCTCCGTCTGCCCCTGGGCACCAGCGCTACAGAGGGGAGAGCTGACACGAGGATGAGCCCCACAGACACGGCAGGGACAGCCTGGCAGCACAGGGAGTCACAGGCCGGTCGGGATGCCGCAGAGCTGCCAGGCTGACAGGGGGCCCTGGGAGGCGAGCGCATACTGGGAATACCCCAGTTTTGAAAACAGAAACATGGAAATGATTACTGAATGGCAAACTTGCAGGAGTACTTCTGTCCTATGTGGCAGCACATAGCGGGCATGGTGTGGGGGTATCACCTCACTGTGTGCATAGGCAGGGGGTTTGCTGCCCATCTTACCAGAACCTGCAGGGTACAGAGAAAAGGAAGGGATGGCAAAACACTGTAAAGCCGGAGGGATGCTAGCACGGGACAGCCCGGCATCCGTGCCTTTCAATGCAATCATGCAAGCTGCACCTCTCTTCCAGTACAAGCAGACTTCTTTCCTGGAGGGGCCCTTTGCCTCATGCAGGGTTGATTCCAGCTGTAGCCTGAGCAGTGGGGCCGAGCAGCCATACCCTGCAGGTGAGGGGGGTCCATAGGGGAGCAGGGGGCTCCAGGGATTTCTTTAGGCCACCTGCCTTCTCCTCGTTAAACCTGTACTAGTCCTACCTGCTCCTACCGTCTCTCTCCGTCTCAGTGGTTCACATGCTGGGGGTCTGCAGTTTGGCCATGTCAGGAAAGGAGGGGAAGTGCTGGGGATGACTGGTTACATTTGGGGAATTCAGATAGTAGCTAAATTCAGATGGCCATTAAAATTTAGGTGACCATAAAATGCTGCTGTAGTACGACTCGTGGCTATTTGGGAAGGATCACCCAGTCGTGGAAGATGCTGGGGAATGCTTTATAGATCATAATGAAACAGCTGTAATAATTTTCTTTATGCTCATAAAGTGTCTTGCTTTGTATTAAAGGAAGTGAAGGAGATATTTCTCTCATATCTTAAATACTGCAAGGGAAAATTAAATACAAGAAGTTGGGTTTTGTTTTTTATCTTTGTAATGGAGGTATATTCTGGAAATAAGTCTTTTAACATCTCTTATGATGAAATATTCCCCAGTGGGATCTGTCCTCACATGGATCTCATCTCAGTGACACAGATGAGGATGCTGCACTCCTAATTTAAAGTAAATTAAGCCCAGACTTTTGACTGCTGGTAAATTGCCAGAACCGTGCTTGGTTGGACCAGCTTTGGTCACTGCTGTGCTACAGAATGCATTTCAGTTTCCTTTTGCACATTAAACCTTAATGCTCCCATCAAAAAATAATTTGATTGGAAAATTAAAAATTGGCTGCTTGTTCCTTCCTAGAAAAAAGAATTAAAACTGAAGGGATTTGTCTGTTTCTTCAGAACAAAAAGAATTAGCGTTGGCACATACTGATAAGGAAGTAAGTATTCCTGCTAAAGAAGCTTTTTTTTTAAGTATTCAGGCACACCTAATAAAAAGGCACATAAGAAGCAAAATAGAACAATCTGTTGTTATTTAACACGGCAAATACTGTTGAGATACAAATACAGTTAAGTTTTCTCTGGTAACCAGGCAACAGAAGAAAATACCACTTATCTGAATTGCTGTTTATTCTACTGTTTTCTAGCTCTGCAGTAGTGATTTTTATTCTCCGCACCTCAAACACAGAAAGAACAACTGTTTATGGTATGGCTAAATTGTTTAATGTACTGTTTGATACAGGGGCAAATTAGGCATCAGAATAAATGTCTAGGACTGCTACAGCTAGCCATTAATGACTTTTGATCTTCTTGCAAATGTTTCAAAAGTAACATAGGCAAATGTCCTCTACTGACTTAGGCAATTGTAATAAATGTGGACTATATGAGGCATGAAATCAGAACATTTTCATTTTTCCAAAGAACACAAATGGTCTCTCGTTCATGTGTATCATCCTAAGGACTTTTTACATTAAGCACATGGTCGCAATGTAGTCTTTGACACTTCTAACCGGAAGACTTTTTTCTGGAGCTGTGCATATTACCATCAGATGGATGGTTTCAATAAGGTGAAAACCTGTAGCAAGAAGTGCTCAGAGCCATGGTCAGATTGGACTGGCATATGGCTCTGTGCTTGCGTATGCACATGCTTGTGCACACTCTCTAAATGAAAAGCAACTGAACAAAACTCTTCCTAATCTCCAAAATCTCAGTTTGTAGCTAAAGATTTGCAATAAATTGTGGGGCTGGAAGAAAGGAAGTAAGGGCAAATGGCAAACTTTGGGATGGGAAGCCCAGAGGAGCTCAGAAGACTGGAAGATGTTGATTGAGCCAAACTGTGAGCAGCAAGAACAGTTCAGTCCCACACACATGGGAACAACAAGTCCACTGGCAATCAGGATTCAGTTTCTCTGTTCCACTTATTAAAAGCCTCAGGTCTCTGTACTGAAAAGAATAGTGTCTATGAAGCACAATGGAGCAGCTTCTGAAATCATTTTGTAGAGAGAAGTAATGGGCATAAATGACACCCCGCTACCGTCAAGTAAACTGGGTAAAACCCAAGCTCTGTTAAATCACTGCCAAAAGCCTCTTCAGTTTCAGTGATATCAGGATATTCACCGAAGGCCTTTTATAAAAGAGTAGATGAACTGTAGTCAGGTCGGAAACCTTTAGCCCGGATGCCAGTGGCATCTCAACTCTCTCTTCCAGAATATCTGACTCTGAGGAATTGCCTCCTGTTTGGAAAGTATTTTGGGGGCCTTGTTGCCTACCTTGTACTGGAGCAAGAGCTGAGGAGAAAGTTTTTTATCCACAAATTCAGGACAGAATATCACATTCCTAAGAATAGGGGGGAAAGGAGTGACATTATTTTGCACACAAGAAAAGGGCAACTCATCCCCATCATGGGCTTATGAAATCCCACCTGGGTTTGAGTTTGCTGAGGAAAAGCTATACCTTGCTCCTGCAGGAAGGTATTAGGTTGGTCAGCTGCCAATTCCTGGGCAATGAACCCTGTGAGATTATTTACACTGATCTCAGTTAATCAATTAATGTTTGTAAAGCACTTTAAACTTGAAAAGCACTCCTATAAATATTTGGTATTATCATATAATTACACTACCACATCTCAATTAAATGCAAAATTGGCCATGCTTTAATCATGTAATTGAAGTGTCATGAGAAGTAGGTGTCTCAGTCTATGCTGACTGTCCTCAAGACTGGTATGTAAACCTGGAGCAAAACGAGGACTCTTGATTTTGGAAACACTGGAGACCCACTGCCTGACCAGAATGAATGTCTCTTTCCCTAAAACAGAAATACATTTTTTTCCACAACTACAAATAGAGGTAATTTTTTGCTTCCATTTGTCTTGCATCTTGAACACTTCTTGTGGGCAGTGCAAGGACAAACCTGCTTTTCTGTTTGTTTTTTACTTTACTGCCTTTCCTCATTAATATAATGGAAAAAGAATGTCACTTCTGATCTTGTCTCAGATTCATATCCTTCAGGGTTATGCTTTATCAATGGTCTGTATACTCTGCTGTGTGATGTACTGAAATAAATTAAAACAATTAAATGCTGAAGCATTCTCCACTTCCTCCAGAGGGTAAAAAAGACATTAAGCCTCAAATAACGATATATATGTTGCCACCTGATTATCAGCGATATAGGAAGTATTGCTTCCTACTCCATTGTCTTCATTTTGAATAACAAGCTTGTTTATATCAGCATTAACAACCCAAGCAGTGGTCTGGCTTAAAAAAAAAAAAAGAGTAATTTTAAAATAATAAGGTTTCATATTGCTTTTTCATAGTACATTTTATAAAATCTTTAGGAAACTCAGTTACTTCTAAGCTTTTCTCCACAAACATGAAAGCTACGAAATTGTGGATTTTTTGGGGAGGATGGAGTTTTTTATTTGTTTTTTCTTTTCTAGTGAAATCAGAGACTTTAATGGACTATCTTGATTTATTAGATGACGTACTTACTTTACTAGGTGGCAGTATTGTTACCATACTTTCCGTTCCTCCTTTTTTGTCTTTCTTCCTCTGGTGCTCTAACTCTTACTTCTTCACTCCTTGTCATTTCTTTTCATGTCAGTTAAATGCTCTTTGGGAAAACGGATAGGCAGTTTTTGTATGTTTGTACAGCACCTTCACAAGACTGTAGTTGAGGCCTCTGGATGCAATCACAACCAAAATAATAATTCACATCTGCTCTTTCTGGTTCATTGGCATCAGTCTACCCTACAATGAACCTAAGATATTTTCCAATGCAGAGCTGTTACTACTTCTTGCTATATCTTTCTGGAATAATGGTATATAAGAGCCACAATGTGGACTCACAGAAAAATGTGAGTTTCCACCAAAACAATACCAGAAGACCAAAATATAAAAACTCTTCAGGGCAGGAACTACCTCTGACTGTGTCTGTATAACATTTGCTGACAATAGGACTCCAGTGAGGGTGTCTAAGATGCAATTACATAATGCATGTATATATAAAATGGAATGTGTCATTACTGCAGTGTTAAGCTATATTTGGAAACCACAACAAGACAAGCACTTTCTCCCAAATTCTTTTTTCTTCTTTCTATTTCACTATGGGAAAAAAGTGTCTTTGATGTATGAACCATTTTATGAGACCATCTTTTTATTTTAATAACTGCTAATTTGCACACCTAACATCAGTTGCTGGTGCAATTAATTGTGGATGCAAATGAGAATGTTTAGCTGTCTAGTCACCTGATTGGGCCTATAAATCAGTGACAGTAATTATGTGTGTAAATGCTCATTTTAGCCTGCAAATAAATTGGCCAAAATTGATAGGACAGAAAAAAATACCACCCTGGGCTGAAATTTGGTCCCCAGTCTGTAAAAAGAGAAAGTATCTTTCTCCTCTGCCTCTTGTGTCTGAATTGCAGAGAGCTAAGTAGACAAAGAGCAATGATTCCCCAGTCCCCAATAACTCACTGCCAGTGTTTCACAATAAAGTGCAATGGTAGAGGAAATATTTCCATAAGGGTTCATTAATCACAACATATTTGCCATGCACAACCACTCTGCAGAGCAGGTAAAGAACCCTAAGGGACGTTGCCTGGCACAGCATGTCATTTTCATAATAGGAAAAGTATTTTTTGCACAAATGCTGTAGAACTGAAGTTGCAGATGGCTCCACTGGCAGAGCTAGAGCCTCCTGGCACAACCCGCGGCAGCCAAAGCTACTTTAGGTATTTATAGCAAGGGTTAGTGATATCTCAAAAGAAGGATGTTGAAGCTGGTCTGCCCCCGCTATGTGCAATATTCCCAGGTGTGCCCCTTGGGAGGACACATGAGGCAGGCCAAACAAACCCCACCCAAAAACCAAACTGCAGAAGGAAATCCAAGTCTTACCTGTCCCTGTTGTGCTGCAGGACACTAATGAGAGGTCTAGGAACAATTAAACTGATTGTGACTGAGAACCTGGGGGTCCAACGGACCCCGTTAGCCGGACTGCGCAGCAAAAGATGCCTTTCCAGCTCAGTGGCTTCTTTCAGATCTGGGCAGCAGGCCATTTCGCTTTACCTAACCCTGAGGACACCAGAGAGCCCCTGTTATCTCATCATACTCTGACCCCTCTAGACCTGCTCAGTGTTTTGCATGAGAGGTAGGGTTGGTGTCTTGTTTACCATACCACTGTGGTCTCAATCTCTGAGTGGTTCGTTGCTGCTTCACTCCCACGTGGGACCTTGATAAAATTCAAAGCCACCTGGTGTGATTTTAATTTAAATGTGAATTTAGTGTGTTTTCCTTTTATATTGCTACAATGTGCATTGTCAAGAGAAATGTTGCAGGCTCAGATCTGACCTCTCAGCTGTTTCTCTCTGCTATTCCCTGGTTTTGTTTGATGCATGTTCCTGAGTAAAGCTGTTGCTCTGCGGTGGCGTGTGCTTTGGGTACAAGGGTTCATTGGGTACAAGCACAGTGGTCATTCTTCTAGGGGGCAACTGAGTCTTGGGCTGTTTGCCGGTCAGAGGCCAAAAATCTTCTCATCAGCAGAAGATACCTCCAGGGTTACAACTGAACAGAAGAGGGATGAAAGGTTGCATGCAGCCTATATAAAAAGAGGTTCCACAATTCACCATGCTCCACCAGTTATGAAAACAGTTTTAAGACAAGGACTTGTGAAAAGGGGGAGAAATACTGAAATGTTTTATCTTAACTAATTAAAAGAATTCATATTGGAAGTGGTTAAAATTTACTAGAATTTTTCTTATTAGAAAATACAATCTCACTAAAAATAAAAGTGCTGTGAAAACCTATTAAAAAGATCATAAAGAAATGCTTTCAGGACCAGGATGTGAAAGATACAGTGAGAAAAAGAGAAACAGGGATGCACATCAGTTAGTAGCCCAACAGGGCACTCCAGTAGGATGCAAGACACCCTGATGCAAGACAATATCTTAATCTTCAGAATTTTCATTAAATGGGACTGGTTTTTCAGCCAGCCTTAATTTTGAACTAAAATTGGAGGAGCGGGGTGGGAGCCTAGACTTTCTGACACAGAATAACAGAGAGCAAATCAGAATAATAGAGCAGATCAAAGGCCACCCAGAGTGGTCATTGCGCTGCGAACCAGATGTGTCACGGGAGACTGCTGCAAGCTCTGCAAGGGTCACGAAAAGCATCACAGCAGCCGGGTGGCTTGGCCATCAGAAGACATCCCTTGCTTTCTAAAACCACTCATTGCTCCTGCACCTACTGAAATCTATTTAATTAGCTGGTCACCAGGTGTTTTTCCCCCTGCTTGCACAGGCCACCAGAGCTGACACGTGCTTTCTGACCATTCCTTCTTTCATCTGCTGGTTACTGCTGCCAGCAGCAGCAGCCTGTTGGGCTCCTGCTTCTTACTGTTGCTGCTGCACGGGAGCTATCGTAGTGAGTCACTTCTAGTCACCACGGGAACCCACAGCCAGATCTCCACTCCTCCTAAAATAGGAGCTCACAGCTGCATATTCTCTCCTCCTAAAATAATCAAACTATGAGAAAAAGCACTATATATTTGGCAGTATCTGAAATATGATATTCAGTGCATTAGATGGGTGGAAAAGCAGGACAATATGCTTAGCCATAGCAGGGCCCCAGGCTAAGACCACCTCAGGCTTGCGGTGCAGGTGGTCTCCCAAGTCCACATAGAGTCATGCAGAAAGGAGATCAGTTCTTTGCAGGTTCTGAGTAGAGACCATTGCAGAATCAGCTTTTATTCCCCCATTATTTGAAAAAACTCTGAGGGAGGCCATATAATCAACACATCCTCCTTCTTATATTTCAATTCAGAAAACTGGGTCCTTGAAAGGAATACTATTTAACAAATAAGACAATGCTAAGCTTTTTAAATGGTTTTATGAAGGCAAGGCTTGTCTTCAGTTTAGTTTACTCTTATCACATCAAGTACTATAAATTGCAATACAATAATCCTTTTAAATAAATGTTCATTATTTTGAAGTACATTGAAAGAATGTTGGTTATTTTCATGCAGAAGTGTTACCTGTAAGACATCGTTCTGCATTTCTATAACTTCTCCCTTTTATTTCTAGGTATTTCCACACAATATACTTGGGTATCCGGAGCCGACGGAGTGGAGAGAATGACAGGTGGCGGTTTTATTGGAAAATGGTGTATGAGTATGCAGATGTGAGTATGCTGCATTTGCTAGCCACGTTTCTGGAAAGTGCACCACAGCTGGTCCTGCAGCTCTGTATTGTTGTACAGACTCGTACACTCCAGGCTCTCCAAGGTAGGGGTTCATTTAATCTATTTGTTTTTTATCATTTTAGAAAGATGTAATTTCTATACATACATATTTATTCTTCTTTCAAACTGCTGTGTGCCTGGTACTCCTGGCATAAGAGCAGATCTTGCCTGCTAGCTGCTATTAAGCTGTTAACAATGCCTCTGTCAAGAAAGCCTGTGTTGTTGGAGTTTTTTTAGCCTTTCTTATTGTCCCTGGGTTGTGGGTAGGATTTATAATGTTTTGCTTTCTGCACATCCTTGTAATAGAAGAGCCCTTCTGATTATCCACTGGGCCAATGTGAAAATTGCATCAATCAAACTATTGCTCTTCTCCCTATGCTTCTTTCTGTGAATGTTCAAACCCTTCCAAACTGCAGTAATGAGGTTCATATGGTATTATGCAAAACAGAAGATGGCACAGCAGAAAACAGCTATTCTGTGAAGAAAATGCCAGTGTCTGTGGAATACATGTCCATCAGTTCTCAGCCATGTTAATCTGAAATAATACAAGTCATCTCCGGAGCATTACAGCAATACTCTCTGGGTTTCCTTCAAAGGTTGACACTTTCAGCAAGCATGATTACTTCTTTAAAAGGGTAAATGCATGCATATGTCCTGCCATAGGGTTTTATCAGTCAGCGACACAGCTATAAGAATATCTCTTTCTCGACCATTTTTTTGATGCTGCTTTTCGCTACCTGACAGCTTTCCTTTTGTATTGCACCATTGTTTTGCCTCATGGCTGCACCTGGGCAGAAATTATTAGCAAGGGAATGAGTTGAATGAGAACTTGGGATCCAGAAGGTGACACAAACGTCTTGAGGCGGTGAGGAGTGAAGGGAGGCAGGGAGGACGAGTGGAAGGACAGAGGGAGGAAGGAAAAGCAGCATTTTTGCCATTTGTTTTTAAGAAACGACTCGTGCTTGCCGCTGTACAAGGTAAAACTGTGACAGCACCTTGCTCCAAGAAGCTCTGGGTCTAGTTAGCTTATTATGAGTAACATGCAGTGAGACTGATGGGGTGAAAAAGGACTGGGAACAAAGTGGGTAACTGTGTGAAGACCTTGATCCTGGGCAGTTTTCTGTGGATAAATCAGAGGCTTTTCATTTACCTCCCCTTTGAACTGACGTCTAATAACAGCTGTTCTGCTTCCTGTGTTTTTTGGTTTTGTTTCTTTAGATCTAAAACTCTGTCACCTCAAGGGGAAAAGAAAGCCAAAGTTTCTATTTTAATTAGCGGGTGCTCTGTACGAGGAAGGTTGCCTAAGCGCTTCCTAGAGCTATGTCTCAAAATGATGCTGCCCCACACCAACCAGTCCAAACTATTATCATTCAGGAGAAGGTATTATCACTTCAAGAAGCTTTGTCACCCCAGAAAAAGAGACTCCAGAGAGAGGCTTAGGAGAAGAACATAGCCAGAATACTGTATGGTCAGCTGTAATTTAGCTATCTTCATAAACTATTAATACAGAAGGCCTCTTGCCCTCATTTTAGTGCAATAACAGATCCGTCTATGAGAAACCTGGCTGGTGAGTAAGCACTAAGCCTGTGATGTACTCTGCAAGTGGTTGTTAATTAGAGAAAACCTGAAATGCTTCAATTTAAAAGGCAAAGATGGTTCCTGAAGCCTGCAATCAGCTCTGTGAAATCTATGTATCAGAAACCAGAAAGGAATAAAACTGTAATTTGGATTTCAGCTGAGAAGGCTGAAAATATTTACTTATCCTCTCTTCCCCCATTTTCTTCCATCTTCCAAGGAGAAAAGGCCCCATTTAAAAAAGCTAAGGAAATTAAACAAGGTTGTAGGATTTTCTTAAACAGTAGTACCATTATATTCTCCTGGTGGAAGCTAATATGTTTTAGTACATTGCCAGCTGTGAAAATCCTTTTTCTGTTCTCTCTCCTTTTTTAAACAAATGTTAAGGATAACGCTTTCACTATAGGATGGTAGATTTGCTGTGAGGCTACGTAAGGAGAGCATAATTTCTCTCAGTGGTATCATGCTACAACTGGGTGTTTTAAAAGGCCTAGCCATAAGGTATATGCTTCAGCTACCTGTCCACTCACTGAGCCTGTTATAGAGGTTTCTAACATGGATCAATAAACAGAGTGTTTGATTGATTTTCTTTGTTTAGAGAATGCTACTTGGTTTTTATTATTGTTCTTTAAGTTCTCTGTCCCACAGGACAAAGTTATCATGACAATTGATAAGTGCCATCGCTGGTCCACGTTCTTATAAGTATTCTTCCATCACAAACCACAAATTTGGCATGGGAAATGAATGATACTGGAAATGTCTTCCTCTATAAGCAGGGTATTTCTAATATCAAGCCATTAATGACCGCAAGAAAAACTGTTAAATATTTTATTTACAAAATTGTATATTTTGCATTCCAAATGCACCAAAATAGCATCATTCCCAACAGAATGCTGTCAGTGTGACTGAAGATTCCCCATTTTGTAATGAGTGTTGGCTAGGTGTGCATTATTTCTTATTTCAGTCCTTAAGCCCTGCTAATCAAAGTAAGAAATACATACAGGCATGTACGTACATCCTTATGAAGATCAAGAAAAGTATTGTGCAATGTGTGCAAAACCTCCCCTCTCAGTCTTCCGTACAGTGCAGTGAGGGCCACTTCAAAAGCCCAGAGGATGCACCACAAGGATCCTTTAGCACTTGCCTGGGGTCCCCAAGCATGAATTAAAAAACTGCAGTGTAAACTTCTAGCAAGGATTGTGTACCACTGTACCGTGACTGCTGCAGCAGAACATTGCTTATGCGGGAGGCCATAGACAGTCATTATGGAGTGGCATCTCTCTTCTGCGTTGGCACCCAGAGAAATCTGAGTATTGTTAAAACAGTATCTTAATTAGTATCTAAAAATCTGGTTCTTCTTTAAGATTTCATCAAAACTGGCACAATTAGAGGCAATGATCTTTCTTATTCTGCCTACAACCAGCAGCCAGGACGCTCCCAGAGTGGAAGGAGTGGAACAGCGTATGGGGGAAGCTGATGATTTCTCAGTGCTGATTCCTCAAGACGACAAACAACTTCAGTACGATGCTGGACTAAGCTGGAGCTGTGCTAATCCCCCTATTACCTCCACCTTTTCCCCCCCGGTGGTTCCTCTGAGTTTCAAGAAATATCTACTCTCTAGAAGAGAGATGTGCCTTGAAAATAAGTAATTCCTCAGTCTTTTCCTCACGGGAGTCTGTTTCCCTTCCTTTCTCTTCATGTGCTCTGAGTGCAGCACTCCCAGAGCAACCTGCCTGCTGAGCCCTCTGCACCTCCAAACTGCATTGCTTTTGTTTATTTGTTTTTTCTCCTCTCTCTTAGTTACTCTGTAGAAAAGTCATGTCCTAAGCAGCTTCATGGTGGGAGTCACTAGCTTCACCAGTCCTATTCTAGGTGGGAACTGTATGAGGCATGGGGCAGCTCTGCATGTGGGGGGAGCAATGGCAGAAAGTCCACTGAAACAACTGGTGCTCATCCTGCATCCATCCGTTTGCATAAGGGCATATATGTGGACAGAAGTGTCTGAACCATCTACAGATAAGCTAGTTCAGCTACCAGCAACAGTCTAACAGCAATAGCCTGGAGGCCAGGGTGTGCTAAATGATCTCAGTGCCAGCCTACGTAAACCAACCACTTTGTGGACCTGGGCACTTCGCCCCATGTTTTCAGTTCTGCTCCCAGGGCTGAGCAACCAGGTCCTGCACTGGATCTACCTCCAAGTCACAGGGAACCAAAATACCAGAGTTGAAAGTGTTTGGATTATTGGATTACCCCAATAGATTCAGAAGCCTGCAAGTAATGCCTTTAAAAATGCCTCCACCCTTCAAGCCATTTAGTAAATAAGCAGTAGTTTCACAGTCTTTGCTATAAAAACAAACACTTCTACAATAAACTGCCATACACTAAGTATTAGGCAGATTTACCTAATCAGTAAGATCGGTCTAAAGGCTACAAGACTCTTCCTTGGTTGGGTCTCTAGACATCCAGCATAATGGCCACATCTCACTACATCTGCTCCGCTGGCTCGACAGGTCTTAGGACCAACAAAGTGATAGACAGACCTGGACTGGCAAATTGGCTCAGGGGGGTTACTCAACAATCACTTGAAGCCAACCTACCTGCAGGCTGCCCCTAAAAACCTTTGATTTAATAATGGAAAGGTCCTGCCGGCACCTCACCCAAGCTGCGTGTTCCCATCACATCACTGGCATTCCCATGGCTGCACGCTGGGTCCCTCGGACACTTTTATTCTCCCCATTGCTAACTTGGTTGAGTCTTAGCAGGATCTAGTTGGACTCACCAACCCCAGCGGGGTGTCACACAACTGGTAGTGCCAGCCCTGGGGATGCGGGGGGGACACGGCATCAGGGTGGGTAGGGAAGGTCAGGGCTGTCCCTTTCTGTGGCACCTCGTTTTGGAATCACGCCCGCAAAATGGCAGTCATCCCTTGGCACTCTCCTTTTTACTTCCTTTGATTTTCCCACTATGCCATTTGATTTTAGAAAGACTTCCCGTCTTAAAATTAGTAAAAACCAGCAAGCAAAAAAACCTGCTGATCATCTGGTTGGAAAGAGACTCCTGTCCCTTAGCATACAGTTACTGTTGTTTTACTCAAGGGCATGGTGTTCTAGCTGCTCCTAGATGAACTGATAGACAAGATTACTCCCTGGATTTACCACAGATTTCATTATTTATGCTGTATTAATTAACACATTGTTTAAATTATAGATTAGCTTCTCATTCCTGTTTACTGCATATTATGCTGGCTAGTCAGCACTTGACATTTTTTTCTTCATCAGCCCCTGGGGGGTTTGCTCTGGCTTCTCCATACAGTACTATTAATCAAAGTCTCTATCAAAGTTTAATCAAAGTCTAATCAAAGTTTATAACATATAAAGCTGAAGTTCTTAATATAGACTGACAGTAGTGCAGAAGCAAAATGAGAAGTTCAGAACAACTTATAAATTCATCAAGTTCCATTGAAGTCACCACACTCCCATAGAGCTGCTGGATTCTGCTGAAAGTGCATTTCTGTGAAATCTCCCTGGCCAACCATTTTCCTGTTTTCTACCAGCTCTGTTGGAAACTCCTATGCTGTTCATATGCTGACACCGCAGCCAGCGTACGAAAGTTCACAGTGCCACCAAGCATCGCTCTCCAGTCCTTCTACTCCAAACAAATTGCTGTTCCTGCCTGAGCTGAACAAGAAGTTCAGAGACTTGCCAGCAGTTTATGACATGGCTTATAGATCCTAACTTTATCTGGCAGAAGGAAATTATGTGTTAGCTACTTCATTAAAACATCCTCCAGCAAAGCTCATCTTCATGCATCGGGAATTTGTACTCTTTTCCTATCAGCGCAATAAACTGAAATTCATTTAAGTCTTTACAATTTTTTTTGTGAGGACAACGCTGTGCTTTTACATGGCTTTTCTTTTTTTGTGACCTTCACAGCAATTTTGGATTGCTCTGTAAAGTGCTTCCTACATTTGCGGTACTCTTTAAATAAAAAAAAAGGATTCTGATGTAAAATCTTATACAATTCAATGTATATTTGTATGGAAATAAGGTGCAGCACTTGAGTTCTGGGCAAGCTGCCATTGCTTTTCTGTGTGCTGTCAAGTTTCTGCACCACCGCAGTCCAGTGCCCAGCCTTTCCAGAGAGAAAGAAAAGCAGAGCAAGCAATAGTCACAGATTCTGCCTGCAACTTGGCAAAACAGATTTTCAGTGACAAGGGTGAACAAATATGATATACTATAGAGTAAATGTGTCTTCTGCAAATGACTTCTAAACTGACCTGTAGGCCCCTTTGCAAATCTTAAAATGTTATCTTGCACTCATTAGGATAGAGCCATCATATTAGCGCACCCTTGTTTCTGATAGGACAGGAGAGGACTTCCTGAGGGCGATCATGTCATTTAATCCATTTCATAACCTGATTACAATCTTAAAACTAGTTATACCTTTTGTATCTAATGTACCAGTTGGAAGTTTAATTCTCTGATTGATAGAGACCTGCTGCTGCTGTCCTGCCTTTTTAATTTCATCAGCAGTCTGTCCCTATTTATTCTTGTGCCATCCCTGTTTTTACACTTCTTCCCTAAAGAAATGAGGTTCATGTGATTATATCGTCCATTTCTGTCCTTCAGTCCTGACTTTTAAGAACTTCTGATCCATTGCGCTATTTCAATCAAATATAAAAGAACAGCCAACATCTCAAAGATAGTTATATTTCGTTAAATGTTGTGAAAAAAGCAGCCAAATCAGAGGGAAAAAAGACAAATGAGAGCCTCCACTAAAGGGAAAAGCAGGCAGACTTCAACTGTTATTCTTTTTGTTAGGCACCAGCCACCGGTCAGTCCAAATATGCATCCTTCCAGACAAGGCATTGCACTGCTCTCCATTGCCCAGTGGGACTATTGTGATAGACAGATGGGATTAGGGAATAGGAGACACTTCCATGGGAAAGTAAGAATCATTCCTCCTGCTGCTCATTCTCTCATCTCATGAGACATTCTGCACTCTCTTGATTATCTTCATAGACTTTCTCTTCATCAGTTCCAGTCTGAATTAATCTTTGGTGAAAATGGATGACCAAGGCTGTACAGAGTACTCCAGATTACATTTCTCCACAGCTCTCATATTTCTCATGGCAATATCTCACTAGGTATGATCTAGGATTGTAATTCCTGTTGACTCAGGCATTGCACTGGTTAATCCTAGTTATTTCATGATCCTTTAAAACACACAGGCTCTTCTGTGGGGTCATGTCACTCTGATGAGGCTTCAATTACATTAAAAAAAATTATTAGCAACTAAATGCACGTAATGAAATTTCATCTCATTTCTACTTTTCCAGACTGATTTTTCCACATATCACTCTCCTTTTCTACATTGATAATGTCTCCCAAAACCTTATTAGTATATTACTTTTTAAAACTAAGGTCATTAAAAGAAATATTCAGGCAAGATTTGTTCCAAGGGTAATCAGTACTGAAAAAAGTAATAGTAACCCTACTCCAGTCCAAGAGTTTTTCAATAGCATTTCAACATAATCCTGCAGTATCTTCCTTTAACTAGTTCCTTGACCTGCCTTAGCTATCTTCTACTAATCCCCATCTTCTCAAGCTTGACCAGTACTTTCCCATTAGCATGGTAATCACCATTCTGCCAAAGTTTTGATAGATTAGATCTGCCACATTTTATTTCTTCAGAAAGGGGTCATAAAAGAAAGAGATCAAGTTAGCCTAGACTCTGTGGCTCTCTTACAATCTACTTTTTTGCAGATATTTGTTATTTTTCATCTTCTTTTATGTTTACCTTCATTTTCAATTAGTTTTTGCTTTAAAAGCTTCTCTAAAGTTTGTACCGTATTGAAGCCTACACTATAGGCCTGTTTTAGCCAGGTACTTGTGAAATGCACCAGTTTGTCTCTTTTCCAGTCACATGGCACCAGTTCTGAGTGGAGAGACTTACTTAAGATGCTTTGCACCAGCAGCAGGATTTCATACACCAGCTTTTTCTGAATCCTGAAACAGAGATTTTCTGGTTGCACTGGGTGAAAACAAGGAGCTTCAAGTTTTGCTTCCATCTACAGTAATACAGATTTCCTTTCTGGTCTTGTTTCCTATCAGCTGGCTCTGTCTTTGAGCCCTGTTTTCAAGAGCCCTTACTGAAATTGACTTACAAGGCACAGCCTTTATTGCTGATCATCCTTCTTCCATTTCCATCTAGGCACCATTTTTGAGGTGGGTTTGCATACAGCTAGGTTTTGAGGCTTTTTCCAGATGTCTTTTGCTTTGCAGGGTTTAAAAGCTCCAGAAATTCTTCTGTGTTTTGCCTTATAGAAAATCCAAGTCTCCTCCACAGAGAAGTCCTCAATTAACTTCTGCTGCCTTCACTCATTTCTTTAAAATTCTGATAGACAGACTTACTAACAGATCTATTTTTGTTTATCCCTCCATTTTATTTAAGTTAAACCAACATTCATGTGATCCGATGCTATTTTTTACAATTAGCTGTCCTATAACAACCTCAATACTTTCTGTAACTAAGTTTAGAAAGAAGCCTCTCTGCTTTCTGTCAGAAAATCTGTCAGTTGTCACACTCCGGAATATCTGGGCTGCCTTCAGTAGCATTTGTTCTCCAGTCTATGACTGAAAAATCGGAGTCTGCCATAATGAGACAATTCTATGCAGAATTTCTCCCTGTAATAACGGTTTGAACATCTCTATCCATATCCAAATTTAACTCTGGAATTCTACAGCAGACTCTAACAACTACCCACTATCTTTCCCCAAAGTAATTTTGTATGCAAACAGAATCTGTTTTATCGGGGATCCCTTTCTGAAACATCAGTCTGTCATTCCATTCACACACCCCGCTTTTACCATTGTTTCCATCTTTTCTGAATAGCAGCTCCTTTTCAGTACCTACGTCCAGGGAGTGATTACGAGTCCATGATGTTTCTGTAACCCTATAGTTCTCTTTGTAACCCTATAGTGCTTTATGTCTCGTACCTATGACTTTATTTCCTGCGTTTCCAGATGTCCTGTCCCTGTCCAGTCAGCTATCTGTAGGTATGATACGTCGGTACAACTTGTAAATATAAAAGAGGCAATGTACGCAACGTGGCAGGTATTGTCAGGAAGATAAAGAGTTGGCAGAGTGATGGTGTTGTTTCTTAGCACATCCATAACAAACCCAGTGTACAGGACCTCAGCCTCTGAAAGTCAACCAGAAAAGATATTAGTGAGCATTTTTCTTCTATCTGTTTAAGTGCAGTAAAAAACACGATTCCTTTAGTAGTATCAGGAACAAGAGTGGAACTGCCTCCAACATTTTTTCCCAAATAATATGTTCTGGTGACTCCCTTTTTTACTGAGTTTTTGCTGGTATCTTTATCCTTGCTTAGTTCCTATTAACTGGTCATAAAAAGACCACAGGATCACACAGCACTATATAGACATATCAATATGAGTTCACGATATGATGCAAAAAATATCATTTGTGGAGCTCAGCCACTCATTACCCATTTTTTGCCACTCATTAAATCACAGGAAAAATTAATATACGATGCAGGTCATTCTGAATGAATGGCAGTAAGGCTTCATGACATACCAGCATGAAATCTGCATATGTCATTGTAGTAGAAAAAAGTCATAAAAAACAGTATCAGGAAGATTTAGTATACATTTGACTGCTACTCTTTTTGTCTTCTTTCTTCTGGCCACATTAGATATCGTAGCTACATTTGCAGATACAGATGTCTCCAGTTAAGCTTCAAAATCCTATTGAAAGATCTCAATAAATCAGCTGATTACCAAAGATATTAGGTGGGTGCCTCCTTCACTAAATTTTGAAAAATCTTGTCATATATTTACATATGTGAGCCCAACTTTAGGCACATATTTTGTAATACCTTTAAAGTATTATGCCAGCCTGAAAGGAAAGAACTATAAGTGGTTTTATAAACTTCTGTTTGCATATGAATACAATTCCAAGATTGGTTTCTCAAGGCTTTTTGATGCAGCTTGTCCCAGTACCAAGCTGATAATTTCACCTGTAGGTGGCATTTCCAACTCATACAGATTGAGAGATATCATTTCTTAACTTGTCACAGAATCAAAGAATAAGTTAGGTTGGAGGGTCTTCAGGACGTCATCTAGTCCAAACCCTGCTTGAAGCAGGGCCATGTTCAAAGCTAGATCAGGTTCCTCAGGGCCATGTCTGTTGGAGTTTAGTGTACTTCTGTGGATGGAGATCGCACAGCCTCTCTGGGTGAACTGTACCAGCGCTCACCACCCTGGTGAAAATTTCTTTTCTTACAGCAAATCAGAATTTACCTTGCTGCAATTTGTGACTTGCCTCTTGTCCTGCTGTACACCTCTAAGAAAAGTTTATATGAGGTGTCTCTATAATTCCCCTTTAGGTAGGAGAAAATGGCAATTAGATCTCCCCCCTTGCTTCACACCCCTCTCTACCAGCCCTCTTTTCCAGGCTATACAAACCCAGCTCGTACGCCTTGTGCTCCAGCCCCTAACCATCTCGGTGGCCCTCGACTGGCCTCGCTCCAGTTTGTCAAAGTCTTTCCTGTACTGGAGGCCCAAAATGATATGGACGTGCAAGAGTTTTCCTTTGCCTTTATAAGTCTTTTTGCGGCTCCTCTCAGCCTGCTGAGATCCCTCTGCAGGGCAGCCCTGCCATCCAACACATCAGCTGCTCCCCGCTGATGGGTCCAGGTTTTAAGATCTTTATGAGCCTGGAAGTATTGTGAAGAGAAATTCCTTACTGTTGGGGGGAATGGCAAAAAAAACCCCAAAATTACTTTCAGGTTGTCTACAGGTTTTTAAATTTAATAGTGGCTCCACAAAGCTGCTAATATATACATAGTGATAAAGACAGCCTAAGACACAAAGTAGTGCATTTAGTTTCTGCGAGCGTGATATATTGCCTACACACTGAATTTCAACTGTTGGGGAATGTCAGAAAGTTAGTGGCATATCCTTCTGCTCCCTTTTTTTTGTGCTAAAAGCACATTTGCCAAAGAACAAACTCCTAGTTTCCTTTTGGGTTACTGTGTTTTCTATGACTGGTACTTTTGTTCAGGGGTGGGAAAAAAGTGATGCATGCTTGGCACAGAAAAAGCTTTCTTGTGTCTAATATAGCAGTGAGAAATTTCAGTCGTGATTGTGTCTTATCCAAAGACTGCACAATACTGCAAAGATAAGAACTAATGTGAATTCTTCATCGTGCAGTGGCCTTTAAAGCTTCAGTCAGCAAGCCGAGGTACATGTCCAGCTTTACTCCAGATACATAGATCTGAAATTGTCTCAGCCATTTTCTTTGTTAGTGCATGATATATTCCTTCCCTTATTCATCTTGCACCTTTTGGCCTATCTACAAAGTTACTTTTTTTGCCAAAATTTACCAGAAAATTGATCCTTTCTGTTGAGTGATTTTAGCTGAAAGTTGCAGGTCAAAGTGGGACTACATGTTTTAAAATGTGTCTTGCATGAAGCTCAAGTTTAGTTGTATACAGGATATACTATAGGTGATGAAATCACCCATGGAAATTAGTATCTATAAATTATTTTATAAGTCTTAGTATTTTTCTGTTGTGCATACACTAGGTGAGTACTGAACTGCAAATATATATAAAACCCATTGCATTCTTGCTTTGTGCTCAGAGTTTTGCAAGTGTCAATGAATAGCCAGTGCTACAGTGAAACTCAAATGAAAGGTCCAGTTTGGCATAGGACGGTCACCCCTGTGGGCACCTTCTCACTGGAGTCAGTGGAACTACTTTCATGAATAAAGACTATTTGCTGGGCTGGGGTTTACAGGGCTGTTGTTTTACAAAAAGGTATTAAATGGCTCTCTTTTGTGTTAGGCTTGACAGTCCCCCTAATGGGGATACAAACCCATTAAATGTATTTTATTGGGTTTTGGTTTCCCTAACTAAATTATAATGAAAATAAATTTCAAATCCTCTTTTTTTTCTCTGTGGGTGTTATTTCTTGTAGTGTGTCAGTTAATAAAGTGGTAAACTATATTCTGTTCTCCGTATATAATGAATACAATTTGAAAATAAATCATGAATGGCTTTTGTGTTACAGTTGAAGGGAGAATTTCTAGTTTTAGTTTTGATTGAGGCATTTAGCGTATCATTTGTGCATGGGTGGCCAGCGTGCTCTCGTGAGCCTGGGCAGGAGGAATCTCATGATGTGAGGCTACTGAATCACTACTGATCCCAGTCTGTTACATTTAATAGACACTGCGTTTGCATGCTCTTTCCCACCCTGTGGACATTTCAAGGTGCAGAGGAATTCTTCCATTCTCACATAATTGAGTCAAAAGCATGAAGTGAATCCTCTCTCAGTGTGGCTTTCCTGGCTCAGCCACAAATAGTCCTCCCTGTCATCCTCCAGCAGCCATCTGGGACTGTCACAGGGTTTTGCAGGAGCTCTGGCAGCGGCACCCTCCTGGAGCACCCGCCCAGTGTCACCGGCAGGACCCTGCAACCCTGTGGCAGGGTCAGAGAGTGGCCGAGGGACTGATCAGGAGCACCCTGCAGGTGCTGGACACTGCAGCCGTGAGGCTTTCGGGACTCGTGTAGTAGAGATCAGCAGCAGCAAGCCCCTTCTGCCAGCTGCCGGATCACTCTGAGGAAGGCTGCTGCCGTGTTCCCGTCGGTGGGGACAACCAAATGACTCATGAAAAACCTGATTCGCTGCAGTTTTCAGTCTGCAAAATTAAATAAACCAACCCCCATTTCAGCTTACTGTTTTATGCTGTGCTAAAATCTGCAGTAGCTCAGGGGCTGCTTCGTGAGCCATGCTGTCGTCCCTGTCACAGGGGCAAGCGAACGATGGGGTGTACCCCTCCTTCAGCCATCTGCTGCCACCTCTGCATCAAAGCCCTCGGAAAGCTTATGCAACTTGAGGCTGTTTTCAGGTTTTAACGAGTGCCTTCGGTGCTCTCATATTCTCTTTCCTGCTCTGTGGAAAAATGTATTGAGTGGTTCATTATCACTGGAAAGGTGGATAGATAGGAAAGAGCTCATCATGCACCGTCTAGTTAAATTGGATCTTTCCCAGGTCTCTCATGCCACAGAAAGGCATTCAGAGTTCATTTTGAACTCCTAGGTTAGTCACGCTTCGTAATGAAGCTTAACAATTAAGATGCCCCAAAGCCATAAAAAATTGAGCTCTGGTGATCTTCTTGATCCTGACCCTAAGTGGCATGGTAGCATTTACTCTCTGGGTGCTCATAGTAGCTTGTCATCCTTATTACTTATATAGAGCACAAAACATAACTGCTTTCCTAGGTAACTGGGCTTTTTGCTGGTTTTGCTCAGCAGAAGGCAGAAAATGTGCACCGTGAGTCCAAGGCAACAGTAAAATGAAAATGGCTTCCCATGTCTTTTCTTCAGACCTGCTGTAGTCCCAGCAGATCTCATAGGCACGCCATGAGACCAGGACTCTCATCTAGAGGTTTTTAATTGGGTATTTTCACCTGCAAGCACAATAGACACGAAAATGGTTTGCAGTAAAAAGTGATTCTTCTAGGTGATGAATATTTTATATCTTTTTCTTGGCATTTCCTTTAAAAAGCATGATTTTACTTTCTACTCCTATGGAGTCAGTTTTGTTTTAAAGAGCTGTCTCAGAAATGCCTGAAAGTGTCTTGAATGGTGATTCAGCAGGAAAGAAATGGGGTTACAATCATCTCCTCGAGAAAAAATATGAAGGTGTTCTCTGTTTTTCATGGGGGTTTTTTCCTGACTTTGAATTTCACTTCCTTGATAATGAGGGTAGCAGCAAAACTGGGAAAACACGTTGGAAAGAGTGCATGATGTAGCCATACACCTGACTGACTCATTCCCCACACCTGCTCTGGAGTCGTTCACTTTCAGCTACTTCAATGCCATTCCTTGAGACGTAGAGCGGTGCAGGCAAGGGCAGAATCAGGCCTTTGGCTTCACAGCAGCACATCGTGTGGCAGCAGCCTTTGGAGCCAGATGGGTTTTCTGAGCAGAGCATAATGGATTGCAATTGAATTGATATTTTAAGCTAACAAATGTTTAGATCAGAGAGGCTCACAACACAGACGCTTACAATACAGGGCTGATTGCAGCATGACAGAAGCAGCTAAATGCTGTAATGGGGAAGGTGGTGTCAGCATTTCACTTCTAAATTTCAATTCTCAATGACTTCAAGCAGCTGTAAAAATTTACTTTTAGCTGAGGCTTGAACAAGGACATGGGCCAAGAACCAGAGCAATCTAAAAAGGGATCCCAGTTCATCCCTGTATGAAAGGCTTCCCGGTATGAAAAAGCTTCAGTGTGAGAGGGTAGCAAAATCTGCTTCCCCACAGATAGGGTCCTGTGTTTGTTTCTGAAGCTGAGACACAAGTGAGGCAATGAGAATGAACAGAGCTTTGAAAAAAGCTCTTCTGAAAAGATCAGCTGGATAAAATGTACAGAGCTGCAAGTGATCTCTAGGAAAGCACATCAGCCATACTCCACCTAACATGAAAGCTAAAGGACTAGTAAACTGAGCAGTGGCAAAGTCAAAGTTGTGTATTGAGAAAGTGCTCTCTTTAAACCATTAGCCTGTATAAGGTATCCCATTGTTGTAAAGTATCACTGAGGCCAAGCAACCAGTAAGGGTGACCAAGGATTGAAGAACCTTATTATTATTATTATTATTAATAATATAATTACCAATAATAATCATCATCAGAATTCTAACAGCAAATGCTTACAATCCAGCTATTCTGGAGGTATTTACATGCTCGTATTTTTCAGAGTTCTGTTTCCTGAGGTAGGAAAAGCCCTTTTCTTCATGGCAGGATATTCCTGAACTGTTTATTGTAGAATTTCTTATACCTTTCAGTGAAGTGTCTTGCACTGGTTGTTATCAGCAGCAGAAATTAAATAGCTGGCCTGCAAGTCCAGTGCAGCTGACTTGTCTTACGTTCATCTGTTACTACCCTTGGGGAACTCTTCTGCAGTATGGGCTTTTTTTCTCCTACTTGAGGTTTCATCAACAGGGAACAGTCACCAAGACCAAGTCTTTCAGATTATACATACAGAAGTATTTAAACTGGCTCTGCAGAACAAATTAGGAAGATCAGACACTTAAAAATACCTCCTGTTTTGACAGTCTTGATATCTGTACACACTGTGAACCAATTTCCAGATTTGATGCTAACTAGATGCAGCCTTTAAACAGAAGAGGCAGATCACTGCGTATACAGAAGTTAAAAGTAAAATTGAAAGGTATTGTACAAAATGGTTAGACAAATATCTTAACATGAGTAATTTGTAGAACAAAGTCCTCAAGTAAGAGAGAATTCCAGTTAGAGACTTTCACACATTTTTTCTACATATGAGCCGTACCTGCCATGAAATAAAATAGCCCTGCTGGCACGACTATGGAAAGATGGTTCTCAGATACCAAATTCCTGGTCCCAAGAACTGTATAGAAAACTTTGCCAGATGTCTCCACTGCCAAGTCTGGAAGGAGAGAAGATAATGATCTGAAGTCTGAGGAAAGCTGCAGTATAATAAAGAAAACACCAGAATTTTAGATCAAGTCTTTGGGATGCTATTTTCGTTTCTTCCTGTAACACACCAATAACCTGTCACTTTGACAAACACTTTAAAAATTGGATATCTAAAGTTAGGAAAAGGGATCCATAGTTAAGCACATAAATAGGTAATTGGCTTTCCAAATGGAAAAGCATTTGTAACTTAAAAAAAAGTTTGCAGTTATGTGTTTGTAAATATGTTATGGCTACAGAGGAATTGCCTAAATACCTGTTGACCCAAATAACAGGTTGCCCCATAAAAAAACTGAAATCATATAATGTTGAAATAAATGAAAATATTTGTGTCTTTTTATGATATCCTGTGAAATCGTTAATATCTTGTAGTCTTGTGACTAATAATAAGCCAGTCACAAGATATTTTGCAACTTATAACACTTTCTTGTCTCCATTAATAAGCGCCATAAAATCATTACTGGATTTTGAATATACATATTTCTTTAAAAAAGTAGGGTTGTCCGGAACACAGTTAGATTTTCTTTCATTTTTGCTCTTTTATTGAAGTATCTCATGCCCATCAGACTGTGAACTTACTTATAAATGGGTCTACATTTTTGCTGCCTGATAAGGTGGCCAAGAGGAACAAAATCTTTCCTTGAGGATAGTATTAATTAACTAACTAATACTTAGGTTTTGATTGCTTCCCCCATCTGGGCACAAAAACATACATACAAATTCATTAGCACCTCACCGGTGAGTGCTAAAATGTTTATTAGTTCTTTGCAGTGACTATTTGATGCTGGTTTGATGCCCAAACATTGGTTCTCTGGCTTATTAATCCACAGTGACAAATCTTATTTCCTCCTCCTTCCTGTCCTTCCCTCCATTCCGCCTCCCAAACACACTTTTCCTTCCCTGTCATTTGCAGAAGGTGCTAGTTTTAAAGACAATGTCATAAATTTTGAAGGCAAGGGAGGTGACGCTTCCAATCAGTATTTCTGTTGTCAAAACCAGATGCTTTAGCTGCTGAGTGTCTTTGTATACAATCATTTAAATATGTTCAGCCCTCTAAAGCCATTACAAAGGCTGTAGTGGTACAACTCACAGTGTGTTTTTATCATGGCCTCTCCCAACAGTTAAAGGAATGTCAGGTGTTGGATGAGAAGGGGTGTATTTGGGTCACCAAACTCACTCTCCTGCAATGAAACACAAAGAAACTTATGAAACAATACTAAGCTACAAAATGCAAAACAATAATCAACAAAAATTAGCAATACATCATATAACTGTGTCCAAAGTGAGGTAAGAATAGGCAAACTGCCCAGAGTGGTTCACGTATTTATGTGTGGAGAGACTCAGGACTGAGATTAGAGATTTCTAGGCAAACAGGCACTAAATGTATATTGTTCTCCAGCGGGGGCATGAGAAACGTGCCGGCCTCTCCTCACTCAGGACTGAGAATTCACCCTGCAGGTGGGCATCCTAAAAGCTATAAAGGTTTGGCCAAAGTCTGCATCTCTGCTAACATTTCCTTTAAACAATTGCAAGGAAAAAGAAGTTAAAAAAGAAGTAGTTACATGCATGATCATAAATTGCTCTAGTCTGTGTGTTTCCATGTCCCAGTAAGCTTCAGGGTTTCACCAGGGAATGCAAATTAAAACTGACTGCAACAGTTGGCTCTAGATTTTGTTGTCAGGGAGCAGCATTCATTTTCTTCAGTGCCTGGTTTCTGTTGCCTTTCTGCTTAAGAGAAAAAGAACAAAAGGAGGTAAGGAGGCAGATCGAGAGAGCATGGCATAAAAACTAAAATATGCTAAAATTATACCTTCTTGCTGCCAGGAAGTGCTATAACCGAAGGATACTGAAAAGCTGGGTCTAAAAGCAGAAATATGCTGTTCTGAGAGGCAAAGAAAGAGGCAAACAGATAAAGGTACTGGTCAGCAGAGCGCACAACATAACTGACCCACCAAACTTATATTTTAATTCTTATCCCTATGCAAGCTTCACTCAAAACCATCGTGAGACATTGTGGGACTGAGTCCCTCTGCA
The DNA here is from genome assembly GCA_013389945.1 of Fregata magnificens. NCBI lineage: Eukaryota > Metazoa > Chordata > Aves > Suliformes > Fregatidae > Fregata > Fregata magnificens. The sequence goes on from WAAD01031553.1 coordinate 162,642, forward strand.
ACATTATGCTGAAGAAAAGCACATGGCCCATATCTTTTCTTGCAGACAAGATAGTTTTCTAGAACAATTGTAACACCAGCCCTCACAAGAGCCTGCAGAAGCATAGCCTTCATCCCTGCTTAGCATTGCCCACGGGGGTCCCATCCATGCAGGTCACCTCCAGCTGACCCCCCCGGTGTAACTCATGTTGTAAGACCTGCAGGTATTGTGGGCGGTCTCTCCTACCGTGTATGTCAGTGGCAATACTCCTGTGAGCTTCGATGAGCACGGCAAGCAGATCTGTGTCCTGCAGGACAGGCAGCCTCCCGTTGCTCTGGAGCAGGCTGCTCCCTCGCTGCCCTGGGGCTCTTTGAGCAAGTCCTGGGGTACTGGGCCCCTGGCACGGGCATCTGACACTGGGGAGGGCACAAGGGAATTCTACAAAGATTTCACACTAGTGGTTCGGGTTCAGCTTTGGTTCTTGGTAAACAATGGTTTGCTCTGGTTTTGGCTCAGGTTTGGGTTCAGTTCAGCTCAGTGATTTTGAGTTGTGCTTCTCAGACATCATCCACTGCCACAGGGTTACTGTGAGCGATTATTTTAGATGGATTCCGGTAGAATATGCCAATGCTCTCAAACATCATTGATCATCTGGCTCAGATTCTTCTTCTCACTTGTATATTAAATGAGCTGACGCTTGTTTTGGTTTGTTTTGTTTTCTGCCAGAATTCAAGCTATCTCCAATGAGCTTGTTTTAGCAATGTTCTCTTCTCTGCTGTCTGCTTGGATGGGGACTTGGTTTTCCATTGGTTTCAGTGGGCTTTTGGTCCACACCTTCGTATAGATACTGCTCTGAATATCCAATTCTTCTTGTCATCAGTGGGAGTTTTATGCAAGAACATGTATAGTTAGGTCAAAAAGAGAGAAAAACTGTCTTAAACTAGATATTCCTTAGCCAGTTGTAGAAGAAAAGTTTGCCTGAAATCAGCATTACACCAAACAGGGAGATGTCAACTGTCTGTATATGCTCCCTAGATTCTCATGTGAAGAGATCATTGGAAGCTGCTCAAAAAACTGACAAGTTTTTTTGTATTTTTTTTTTAATTGGGAACATCAAGTGTCAACAATATCCTGCTTACACAATACTGATACAAATTATGGCCCAGTACTGTAATCTCTACCATCAACTGCCATGGGAGCTGCCTGAACAATGAGTCTTTATTATGTGTGGAGCATTTCATACCATCTGTGTCCCAGAACACTTAGCAGAGTTAGATAAAACAGTCTCAGTAAATAACAGCAGAGAATAAATAAATTTAAAAGGTTTAGGCAAAGGAAACCAGAAATAATTCAAACTCTTAGACATGCAGCACAGAGCGTGTCAGTAAACGATGCCATGTATTTCTTTCGAAAATACCAAGAAATTAGAACAGGTTTTTTTCCATTTGACCTCTGAAATACCGACGCTACTGCTCAAGAAAACTAGAGAGAATTAGTGTCATAAACAAGCAGCCTGGAGTCTAACAGAGGCAGCCACGCAGAGTGTTAAGCGTTCAGTTCAAGAAACCATCGAGTCCTGGTGTAACAACATACTTAAGCCAGTCCATGTGATTAGAGTTATTCAGCTGTGGAAAACTAGGCATGTATTTAAATACCTTGCTGAATCGTGAAGATGATACTAAGGAAACTGCATGTTAAGGGTGGAATTAATGTCACTGAACTATAATTCTGTTTAAAAGTTAGACGTCCTGTTTAAGCTACTTTTATAGCCAATTAAGAGAGAGAGGCACCTGAAGGACATTCTTTCTTTCTTGAGGAGCATCTAATATAGGTGAGATGACTTACCCTATAAATATGCTCACTTCTTTCCATGGACTAAAAATGGAGCCCAGGTAATTAATTTAGTTTCAATGTCTGACTTTAAGATGGCTAAAATCAAGGGAGATGGACACACATTCACTTTTTCTACATCTTTCACTGCAAGATAGCTACTTGAGAAATTTGTGGAGAGAGCTTTCACATGGCTCCATGCACATGCCAGGAGTTTGCATTGCTTTAGAATCTGAGAAATTTTGAATTCCTCCACCATGAAAAGCTTTCCTGCGCTATCACCCAGGACTAAGCTAAAAGTTAGTTTAGAATGAAAATAGGGTGCTGCCCTTAAAAAAACTCATGGTTGAACTCATGGCAGTTGTGTGTCAAACCTGCAGCAATGAGAGACACTGCAAATGTTTGTGACTTAATACTGCTACAGGTCATACAGTGAGTTATAATATCTAGGCTGCCCTCAAAAATGACAGAGTGCTGCTCTCCGAGGAAAAACAGCTTGTTCCACCTGCCACGAGGTCAGCCTTGCAGCCTTGTGCAGAAAATGCTCCGATATGATACCTTGGGAGTATCCTCATACAACTGGTTTGTCTAATTCATACTGGCAGACACAATCTGAATTCAGTGAATCAGAAGATACATGAGATTTCATCAGTGAGATCATTTGAGTAGACCAACACAGGCACCACCAGTGTCCATCAGCTGCTTCAGAGAACTGTTGGGGCAAAGGAGATAAAAGTACAGAGGCCAGCTAAAACTGCTTGATTGCAAGTGCCTGTATTGCAAACACTGTATCGAAGGGGATGCATAAGGAAATTGGTTTTCTAGGGATGGAATTTGAAATATCTGGCCCATTCGTAGAGCCTGGTTTAACTAGTTCTCACGGGCAGACATGACGTGTGCAGATCTTGCACTACATTTTACAGTTCTTGTTCTCGTAGTTATAAATGCCTCTTGTATACCGAAGACATATCTTCACTGTCTCAAAGATCTTAATAACGATTGAATAACAAAATGCAAACACTGTACTTTGTCAATGTAAACAAAACAACAATTATATCAAAGGTCCTACAGGCATTGCTCATTTGTACTAATAATTCCTGCTTTGCAATCAAGCTGTACAAGATGCCAAGTTAATTATTTTAAACACTTTTCACCACTTGGCACTTATTTTGGACTGCAAGTGGGGAAGTGAGGAGAAGAACAAAGAGCAGGGAAATGGAAATTCCTTCACCATCAAATAATTGAGGCATATGACAGAAGAGGATTTAGGAGGAAGAAGCCCTACGGAGATTTTTGGAGGTTTCACTAGTTTGTTTAATGGTGAACCATCCAAAAATGAAATGCCTGAAAAGCTGGAGGCTGAACAGCATAAGATAGACTATGCACACAGAAACATTGCAATGTTAACGGCCAGAAGAAACATCAATTATGTATTTCTGACGTGTCTCTATAGGCCTTGTAACCTTTTTTGCCCCTTAGGGTGCTCGTTATCTGCAGGAGCAATTAACAGATGGTATCTAGCAGCGAGCATGATTTCTTACCTTTAGAGTGATTTCAAATCAAATAAAAACGAGGCTAATAGAGCCAAGGAGGCCTGAGCTGTGAAGTTGTTTCTGAAGTATATTGGATAGAAATAATCAGTAAATTGAAGGTACATGGTGCCAGGGAGCCTGGATTATGTCTAGCTAGTTTTGCTTGCTGAATCTTTTATGTTTCAGACAGATATTGTTGTTACTGTGAGAGATTATGCAAGTGACACAAATAATGGAAAAACCTTTCATTAATTCTGAAAGGAGAGGCCTAACTTCCCTTACTTCAGCAGCTTCAAGCTGATTAATCAAAAGATCTGATTTTTCAACTACCCAGAATAAATTAAAGACAAAGGAGGAAAAAAGCACACTTAAGACTGGTCTTGGAAAAAGCGGCTCTGATGACTAGCAATCTGCTTAATTCCCCAAACCGAGTGGAAAATTTTCAACATTTAAGACTTATGAATAGCTTAGAAAAAATAACTGATCAAGTGCAAACTACAAAATTCTAAGATAAAATATGTACAAAACTAATTATTTTAAGTCTTCAAAAATTCTAAATGAAATGTTTCTTATCTGAAAGAGCAGCTTGTTGAATATGAATCAGTCCTATGTTATGATACCTCTGCAGCTGTCCTATTGCAAAATGGAAATCCATGAAAATGTTTAGTATACAGAGCCTGTCACGGTCCTACATGCTCCTCTAGTACTAGATGTGATGCACCATCTTTTTTTTTTTTTTGTGGTAACATGCTTTATTTTCAGTTCTTGCCTAATGCATGAAAATCATTCCCAGGGCTACCACCTTATATGCACTGAAATACATTATAAAAGCCACATAAGTTTAAAAAAAGGCAATTACTAAATTTCTGGTTAAAAAAAAAACAAACAGAACTTTAAAATATATGCCAAAATGTTTATTACTGCTATATCCCCTTAGCCCATCCAAGCCGCCAGTGTCTAATACCACCTTTTTACTGTTTCATCATGAGTGTATACTGAGTCTGGAGATGGGATTTGTGTACATTCCTACACCATACAGACCTGCTGATTTCATTGAGGATCCAGGTGGAGTCAGGGATCTGGCTTCCGTTACTAAATCGAAGTTTTAAGTCTCAAGTTCTTGGCACTGAGGATATTTTTCTCCTGTAAACTACAAAGTTTTGAACACTTGAAAAAAATATGCTTGCAGAAAACCTTGATTTTGTAATAGTTTCATGATGATTTGTTAATGAACTACATAATTCAAAACTTTCTATTGTATTACATTAAAAATAAAAAATAATTACCGTAACTATTAGCATCAGGCTTTTAAAATAATCTAATTGCATCCAAATACATTGGGAATAGTATAAAAAACGTTACAGGGAAAAATCTTGGAGTTGTTCAGTTCACCTGAAGTTTATCATTGCTCACATTGTGGCCAGGTTTTCACTCCCAGGAGAAGCAAAACCAGATAAGAAATGAGACTGGATGGGTAGCAACATGATTTTATTTTTCTCAAAATTATAAAAATAGCTATTGAGCCTAAAAAGTATGTTCAAACTATAATAAAAAAATGCAATTTCATCTTGCATGTAGAAACACCAGTAGATTTATTATTTTTAATGTGTAAAGTGATACCTAGATTTCAGAAGCAGAAAATGAAAAGATGCTATTGAGCTTGTAAGGAGGGGGTATATTTTGGCTGACACAGCGGAGGCACACTGGTTAGCATTTAGGACAACAAAGCCAATCATCTGACCCTGGATGTTGCTATCCTCCTCTAGAGGAGTTAGAGAAAGTAGATCAGGAAAGAGGGCAGTCAGAAGGTCACAACTTTGATCTTGGAGGATTTCAATTACTCAGGTATTGATTAGAATGACAATTATACAAAAGCTGTAGAGAGGAACACATTTGTAAAGGTTGCCCAGGATTGCTTTCTTTAGCCATTTGTTGAGGTGACTACATGATGAGAGCTTACTTAAAAACTCGTCTTAACAGATGTGACAGCTCTGATAAGTAAGCAGAGTTCAGGAAACAGCGAGATCTTTCTAGGATCTGCTAAAATCTGTCTTGTGGTGAGGAAACACAACGCTGTTTCCCTATCACAACTGCGACCACTCCCTCCAGCAACTCCCTGTCAACTCACTTGTGAGAAATGACCATATACCTTCCAAAGATCTTTCGTCCCTCCTACGTTAGCTCAGAATATGTCTCTACCCTGACTAAACTCCTTAAAAAGTCAGATTTAAATCACGGACATACTACCAACACAGGCTCACAAAGACACATGTATCTGCACATGTGTGTGTGTAAATACTAAGTCACCATCCTAATATTAGAAGTTTTCTTGGGAGCGATGCTTTATATTCCTTCAAAAGAAGACCCATAATTAGGTGGAACATCCTCAAAAATTACCATAATGGCAGTTAAATTTCCTGGGCAGTATGGGTTTAAAAACATCTTTTCATGGTCTTTGCCAAATAGGTCAATAGAAATGAAATCTTATTCAGTCAGAATATGATCCACCTCTCCTATTGAGTTGTTTACTCATGGTACACAGAGAGTGCTTCTTAGTTATCCCAACAAAGGCTTCTCCAGGAGTTTCATTAAGCTGAGGAGTTCTTCTAGGCCAAGGATCCCAGGTCACATTTGCAATTAATCCCATATATTTTTCTAATGCTTGAACAGTGTATTAATTTATAATTCATCCGAGGGTTTAATGCTAACTTCAGATATCCAGGCTCAAAGCCTCGCTAATACAGCATCTTTATTTCTTCACTTTTGAGAAGTGGAATGTGAAAAGGCTGGTATTGCCTCTGGCACAGTTGTTTACTTAGCATCCCCGTGCCCCATTTTAGCCAAAGGTGATTCCTCTGCAATTAAAATGGAATTTCATCTATTTCCAGCCTGTCTTTCGTGCAGCTTCTCTGACAAGATCTGTAATGAGCAGTTTGTGTTCAGCTGGCTCAGTCGTGTGTGGAATCAAGAAATCCCAGCCTCTCCCCATTACATCAGGGATGCTGTTGTTTGTCAGCTGCTGCATGTGCGTGTTCAGTCTGGGAGGGAAATTTCTACAGAGGCTAGAACAAAGTCTCCACGACAGGTCAGATCTATTTTGAGGAATTTTGAAAGATGCAAAGTAGTTGTGAGCGCAAGGATCTCCTAAACTACGCTGGTATAACTGCTGTACAATTCAAAACTAACGCGAGTGAGCTGTGAAGCCTCATTTGCCACTCCTACAGGCCACACAGACTTTTAGGTGAGAGAAACCAGCAGCCTCCACGTACCTGCTAGAAGAAGCAGCCCAGAAAAATCCTCCTCCGTGCTTTGTTCACTGCAGAGAGAGGGAACAGGACTATTCAGCTGGCAGATCCCATTTTTCTTTTGCTGTCAAAACGTGCGGAAAATCCTTCACAGCCTGCTTAGGCTTCATTCCCTAAAGACCCGCTTTAAGAGAGAGCAGGCAGGGAAAGGTCCCGGTGCAGGGCTGCTCCGCGGCGGTTCCCCCAGAGCAGCATCGTAGTGCCATCTAGTGAGAGCCCGGCTGGGAGCCGCCGGCAGTAACGCCGTGACAGTGATGGCACCTTCTGCACCAGGGCTGGCCCTGCTTCACTTGCACAGCCCCAGCTCCAGGTTACGCAGCTGTAAGCATCCTGCAAATGCGTTTTTAGGGAGTTCCCCTTAGAAGGAACAGCGCCTTTGTTGCACCTCCTGCGGGATGGTGGCCCAGGTCCTCGCTGACGTCCGTGGCACTGAGAAGTGGTACACTGGAGTTATACAGCTACTGAGCGCAGCCGTAGCTGTTTGCTCTGAAGAGCGTGAAGGAGGGAGAGAAGGAGAGGATGACTCTAGCAGTTCAAAGCGTAGACTGGCGTTTCCAGCACCTACTCGAGAGAGATGCTGGGGAACATTACGCTTGCTCTTGCAGGAGAGACTCGGAAGCGCTCTGGTGGCTTTCGTCAGAAGGGCTGGGGGTTGAATAGATGCCACTGGGCATATAATCTAGAGTTTATGAAGCTGAAAAAACCAAATGGGAATTCAGGTCAAACTTTGTCCTTCACATCTGTGATAGTAAATATACTACCAGAAACCCATAGTACAGATTCGTGAAGGGGAAGCTGAAAGCAACTGGATACAGAGAAGAATGAGCAGGAGGCTATAGCAAAGGAGTAGTCATGTACGCTTGCAGTGGTTGGGCTGCTTTGCTCATACCCTCTGGCTTCTTTAGCTTTCTTGCTGTGGCTGCTAATACATGGTGTGCGTATAATACAGTTCCAAACTGCTGAAAGAAAACATAGCAAGGCAGATTTGTTATATTGCTTGGAAAAAAACAGCTCCACACATAATAAATAGTCAGTGCATCAAAATTCATACCTGGTTTTTTTTAGGAAAAGATACGCACATGTTTATTACCGGTTTTAAATTCTTTATAATATCAAATGTAGCTACATCCAATCCCAGAGGGACTCCCCTGCAGAAAAAAGGGAAATATATTGCATCAGTATTTCATTACACAGTCCACTGATCACAAAACACATCCACTCTAGGTTTACCCCAGAGTCCCTACCCAACACGCTGCTCACTTGGAACAAATGCAAGCTCCAGAGTCTCAGAAAAGGGAGTTTGAACCACAGTCTTTTATTGTAGCATCTTGTCCCCTGTAGATAATTAACACACTTCACAAAGCTCTGATTAATCTTTTTTTTTTTTTCCTTTAATCTTGCCCTGTCATCTAATGGTCCAGATATTGCAAAAATGAAAATGCATTCACTGAGTTAACGATTTTGTGGACTGAGATTCAGTATCTCCTGTATTTTCTGTCTTCCCTAATAACTACTTCAGGAAACAGCTGGTGTCTGCCATGTTTACACATTTTGGAATATAGGAACCTCGAGCTTCCATATAACAAGCTGAGAGTAAGTGGTCTAGAAGCCCGCTGGCAGGGTATCCCCTCAGCCCCAGAGGTGCCATCTGGCCTATTTAAACTTCTTTATATTCCCTTTATGATGTTAACATGGGGAAAAGGAGATGGGGGTGCAACAGTCAAGCAAGTTAACTACTTTAAAAATGCCCATTTAATTCATCAAGGCACTGGTTCCTGAAATGGGTGTGGGGGAAAAAAGATTGTTTTATGCTTCCAAATAGGACAGATTTAGTAAGTTAAGAGCTCATGATGTCTATGGTAATGGACAGCTGGAGTGACATATAAAGTCTGTTCTCTGCATCCTGCGCAAAGTAGGTATGAAATATGGTTAAACCAAAATGGTATTTTTTAAATGCCCACTCTACACAGCCATAAACTACTTCAAGAGGTGCAAAGCAATGACAAATCAAGCTCCCAGTGATGAAGAGAGCAGTGGTATGCAGGAACACTACACTATTCAGCAACAAAGTAGTCACAGTACAATGCAAATTGTTCACTTTAAAATTCAAGTTGCCTGCTCTTGCTCCTGGTTGCATAACAAACTCAAATACTGATTGCTTTCCAGACTCAAGCACTGTTCAGCTAAAAGATCACTATTGTTCAGACTTTTTCAGGAAATTTGGAGTAGTTTATGCTGTTAAATCAAAATTCTAGTTTCCTGGTTTGATTCAAACTATGAATTCAGAACAGAACAAAGCATTTGTGTCAAGTAAGTTAATACATGAAAGCATCCTGTTTTCTTCTCACAAATGGTCTACTACAGCTAGAATTTCAACAGTGTCTCTTTCGTGATATTTGGTCTTTTGAAGCTGAAATTCGAAGTGTGACTTTGAGAACATAAAGATGAGAAACTGGAATCAGAGGATGTACCATAACAGTCTTTGTAGGAAAACACCAGAAAGCTGAAGAGCATTTAAGCAAGCAGGGTTCTGTCAAGGTACATATAGGAATATATAGAAATTATTGTGAGAATTTCTTTACTTCTCTTTAATTAGTATTTTGCATTGAGGTGGTATTTATAAGTACTTGTCAAGCTTGCCAAATTGTGCTGTGTGCCATCCCTACATATACTGAAAGCAATAACTCATAGTGAGTTAAAACATATGGAGGACAAAGTAGAAACATATAAATGGAAAGGGCAGATAAACAGTCTGTTTGCTACCACTGAATATAATAAACAGTTTCATAGGTTGTCAGCTGCCTTACCTATTGCATGGAAATGAGATTTGAGAAAGAATGAAAAAGAGGATAGTTTTGTTCTGAATTCAGGTATTTTATTGAAGTTCTTCCTGTGAGTGAAAGAGACCAGAGAGACTACAAAAGAGCACCAACAAGATGTGGGCTGATGGACAATGAGGAGCTGTATTTTTGGGAAAGCAGAGGCAGAGAGAGGAATGGAAAACAGTAGATGAGATATTCGTGATGACAGTTTTGAGGAGGAATGTGACAGGTCTTGTCCTCAACAAGATGGTAAGTTCATTGGGGTAGGAAGCAGAGTATTTTGGGTTTGCAGTTAGTATAAGTAATAATTACACTGGCTTTCCTGAAAAAGGCTTCAAGCCATATTACCATCTGCTCTCTTTTCTGGTGACTAGAGCTGGCTAGCACTGCAGGCCCCTTGACCACAGCTTAATAGGATCCGGCTAAAGGAACAAAAGTGAAGAGCCACTTAGAGACACAACACTGCGAGAGCTGAAGTGCAAGATCAAGTGCCCTGGAGTGTCTCCCCCTGTGGCATGAGTACTGACACGAGGGCAACTGTTCAAGATTTATATTTATTTATTCAACCTCAACAGCCTTAGATTGCCCTTCGTCATACCTTGGTAACACAAACACTTCTGCTTTTGTAAGCAAAGCTTAAGACATCATCCCTGTCCAGACACCTGTGAACGAGAAGCTGTTTGTTGCTCCGTTACAGCAGGGTCACAAATGTGAAGCTAGTTCTGCAGTATTCACCTAACTGGCAGCATGGCTTTGTAGCAAGTATCCATCCTTCTCTTTGTGTTCCTCATTTTCCCTTTGTGCTACTTGTGTGGGTATCATGGTTTAAGGCAGCTGTAAGCCTAACAGGAGGCACTCCTCTGCACCTCCTTTGTGTGAAGCCCTGCTGCCCTGCATACAGGAGGGGAGAAGGACCAGGAAATGCCCCATGACCTGTCATCTACCTAAAACAGTGGGCGGGGATGCACCACCCTGGTCACTTCACAACTGATACACAGCCTGGTGCCCTCTGTCTCCTTTCACTGGGCTGCCTATTAAAAATGTACAGGACTGTTGCTGGTGGTATGAAGAAGACAAGCTGGGAGCTATTTCCATGCACTAAACATGGGCGGAACGGGTGCATCACTGATGGTGTGTGGGGTGAAATGCCAGATGACTGGGGCAAGCTTAGAAAAGACAAGAGCAGCAGGGTGACCACATTTGAATGTGATATGCAAAGCATTGAGAAGCTGCAGGTCATGCTCAGGGATGGGAAGAACAGAGTCTGAAACAGGAACATGTATGGACTGGAATCATCCATGTGGAGGGTCAGAAATTCATCCATGGGGAGAAGGTCAGACAATGTGATTGCTAAATCAAGAAATGGCTTAACCATCACCATATTATTTGTTTTTGAGAGCCAGGGTCTGGCTGGTATCTATAGATAGATAGATAGTGATATCTATCTATCTATATATCTGTCTATATATATCTTTCTATATAGATATAGATATCTAGATAACGATAACTATAGAGATATCTATAGATAGGTAGATGGTGATCTATCAACAGAAAGCAACAGCAAGACTTATTCATGGCTGGAAAGTAGAAGATGAATGGGAGAGAAACATTAAAGATTAGCTTTAAACTGTCATGGTGACAGTGAAGCAAATGACAGAAGAGGATTTAGGAGGAAGAAAACCCTAAGGATATTTTTGAAGGCTTTGCACAATATTGTGGTGAGCCTTCCAAGCTGAAAGGTCTGAGAAGCTGGAGGCTGGTCAGAGGAAGACAGACTGTGCACACAGAAAGATCTGTTTAGTACAAGATCAAGTGGTGCAGCTGTTCAGCTGCAGCTGACCCAGCTCTGTTGGGACCAGACACCATCTTATAAAGACAACAGAAAATACATCTGGACACCGACAGGAGGCTGGAGCACTGCTGCCTAAAGAGCTTCATTTCATTCCTCATATCCAGGCACAAGCCAGCTACACTGAACCACTGGATCTACCATCTACAAGGTGGTAGAAGATCCCTACTGATACCAGTCATGCAGACAGAGTTAAAACACCTCCTGAGGAGTGGAAAGAAATGACTGAACACAAGTCAGGCCAAGAGAGGGATTTTGCCATTTCTGGTGGTTGTTGCTACGATGTATTGCAATATTATGTTACAGTGCATCATCCAGGAGAGGAGAAAAGGGTCCAGAACTGAGAAGAGGAACGTCAAAGCCAGCTACAGAGAAGCATGCATGAATCTCTTACGGGTTTTGTAAATCTGTGTTTGTAGCTTTGTGTGCCTTGGAGGGCTGGCTGCAAAACTAAATAGAAAACAAGGGTCCAAAATTCCGTCCCAAAATGGTTAGGAGAAGAAACAAACAGCAAATCACAAAATCACAGACTAGAAGAGGGTGGAAGAGACCTCTAGGGATCATCTAGTCAAACCCTCTTATTCAAAGCAGGACTGTCACCTAGAGCCTGGACCTTGTCCACTCAGGTTTTTAATATCTCCAAGTATGGAGACTCCACAGCCTCTCTGGGCAACCTGTTCTGATGTTCAATGGCCCTCACAGTAATAAAAAGTGGGGGTTTGTGTTCAGAGGGAACGTCCTGTGTTTCAGTTTGTGCCCATTGACTATTGTCCTGTCACTGGGCATCACTGAGAAGAGCCTGGCTCCATTTCCTTTACACCCTCCCTTCAGGTATCTATATACATTAATAAGATACCCCCCGAGCCTTCTATTTGTCAAAATCCTTTATGCAGAAAGGTTTTATATGGTATAAAATCTATGAGGTTGCCATAAGTCTGCATAAACTCTTCATAAAAGAGCCAGAGAGTGGGGATAGGGAAGAGTGTTGGGTTAGAAGAGGGGGGAGGAAGAGATCTTTGCTGAGACAGCCCTTGCTCCTGCACCTCTGAGCAGCAAATGGATAAAGCAGGATAGAAGGAGGTGGGAATCTCCCTCTACAAGAGAGAAAACTCTGCTTACTTCTCTGGCTGTGGGATCTGCCGTTGCAAACCATGCTTCAGTAGTAATACTTCCCACTCTGTTCAACAACAGCATATTCATGCTCCAGCCCAACGGCCCCTAAGAGATGGAGGCTGGTGTTACTAACGCTGTGGGTAGAGAGCAGCAGGACTGCTGGGCCAGTACTGGATGAGTAGCTGCCCAGGCAGCTCATCTCCCCTGAGCCTGTACCCAGTGCTACCACCAGGACTTTGCATGTTAAGGAGGGGAAGTTCTCCGTGGAAGGGCACATCCAAAAGAAAGTATTGCATTAAAAAAAACTTCTTTGCAGGTGACCGTCATGAATTAATTTCATAGTTATTTTTGGCATTAAAAAAGGAAGCTTCAGAAGACCATTTACTGTTATAATGGCTATCATACAATGTATGGGAATCTGTGCAATGTGGCATTTCTTTACATTTTTTCTGTGCAATTTTTCCTGAATTGAAAAATGGATGATGGGTTCCTATGCCACTACAGCTTGTTTAAGAAAAAAATCACAGGTCCTAACTATCTTACATTGTAGTAATAGAGAAAAATAATTTCCTTTTCTAAAGTTTTTTAGCTTTCCTAATCCACTGTTTGGGACGCGGTTTGCAGATGATGCCTGTTTGTTCTACCACATCATGGACAACCACAGCGTCCTGGATTGGGGCAGCACTCCAGTCTGGTTCCAGAAATCATTACCAGAACAGGACTTTAGAAGCAGAAAATAATATTAATAGAATCGCTGTAGATTAAAGACATAATTGAGCAAAAGGTATAGTATGTACAAACTTAATTTCACAAAGATTATTAAAAGATAAAGACACTACATCCAGTCCAATAAATGCGCTCATTCTGAGAAGTAAAATTTTCAGATAAGGAAGGACACTCATTTTCTCTGTTTTATGCCTGAGTCTTTATAGCAAGTAGCAACTGGAGTGAAAATTTATCTCTGCCTTTAGAGATCCAAGGTTTTTAATCTCTGTTGAAAAAAATTATTTCAGATGGGTCACTGCAAGATTTTTCTATGTGGTCGTTGAAATAAGTTGGCTATGTTGGTTAGTGTTATTATCATAAAGGTAAAAGGTTGGTTAGGAAATGTAGCTTTTCTGTGGTGTATGCTTATTTTAAATTTTGGGATATAATTGAAGACAACTTTGGTTAAAGGTATATTACAATATTAAAATTTGCAATCAAGCTGGCCATTAAATCACCTGTCTATTTTTCCTTTCTATTAACAAAATAATATTTTAAATAGATATTTTATGTGTTTCTATGCATGACAGAAAAATATGCATAACAAATTCCTTCCATTTTGATAAAAGTTTTACAAGGCTGGGATAAAATCCCAGTGTAGTGGGTTGACCCTGGCCAGCAGCCAAGCACCCACACAACTGCTTGCTCACTCCTCCTCCCTCCTCCAGGAGGACAGAGGAGAGAATAGGAAGAGCAAAAGCAAGAAAACTCCTGACAGTTGAGATAAAGACAGCTTAATAAGTGAAGGAAAGAGAAAAAAATAAATGTATTTTAGTGATGCAAAGGTAATCACTCACCAGCTTCCACAAGCAGATCGATGCCCAGCCAGTCTCTGAGCAATGGCCGCCTTGGAAGCCAAAATCCCCAACTTCCTTCTTCCTCTGCCGCAGTTTTTGTTGCTGAGCATCACGTTATATGGTAGGGACTATCGCTCTGGTCAGTTGGGGTCAGCTGTCCCGGCTGTGTCCCCTCCCAGCTTCTTGCTCACCCCCATCCTGCTTGCTGGAGGAAGGGAGAGCAGGAGCAGAATAGGAAAAAGAGAAAGCCTTGGTGCTGTGCAAGCACTGCTCAGCAACAGCCAAAACATCGGTGTGTTATCAACACTGTTTTAGCCACAAATCCAAAACACAGCACCATACCGGCTGATATGAAGAAAGTTAACTCCGTCCCAGCCAGACCCAGCACTCCTGCTTTTACTGATCTCAGAATGGAAAGGATTGTTACTGCCTCTTCCACAGTCACCTGTGCCTCTAATTGACACTGCACCCCTGGACTTACAATCTAGGATGGAAAAGTTAGTCAGCCTTCACTTCTGATCACCTCCATAACCTCAGTGAAAAGAGGGAGACCAGTAGAGGTAGGCAGGAGCACAGACATGTGCACAGAAGGCACAAAGAAATTTTTCATGAACTTTAAATGCTTTGTGGCATGTAAATTCTGTTTTAGTGATCTGATAACTGTCACTCATTGATAAATGATGGTTTTGGACCATACCACAGTCACACACACTGCTCACTGATAGTAGCAGGCTACTGAGATGAGCAAGTTGATCCTTCTTGCTGCTTTCACCAGTGCCAAAGTGAGGTGTTAAGGAAGAGTGTGTTACTTCCAAAAAGATCATGAGATTGGCTTACAAATCATGAGGGTCTTTTAATGGCATTGATTTTGCTTATCTTGTTATAATTTCACTTTTAGAGTGAAGCTGACAACTTTACATTTGTCTGTGGTCATCTCAGGTTCAAACTTGAACAATAAGAAGTCAACCCCTACGCGTGTAAGTGCCTTCCCTGCCCATTGCTTTAAGGCTGCTTTGTTTTCCTTTGCTTAGGTAGGGATCTGCCTTGCTACCTTACTGCATCCCACAGCAATTAGCCTGTACAAAAAGCTGTCCAAATAATCCTTTTTCCTGCTTCTCCGCTGGTCCTGACTTCTGTGGTCCTCCACATCCGTTTGTGGCCTGCCTCTATTTCCCTCTTCTTTTGTCAGCTGTCACATTCTCCATATGTGTATCTATACCTATATCTATATGTACCCAAGTGCATGAAACAGGACCAGGGTGTGGTGAACGTTGGTATGCAGTGGCCCCCAAGCCGCCAGTACTCTCCCAGGCAATGGCTAAGCTACTCGGGGAATTAGCACAGACCTAGGGTCTGCTTCCAGAGGGCAGTTTGGCTGAGACTGCCCTGCTTGTCTGGGTTTGGGGTTTTGGGGAGATGGAGGTGGAGCGGAAAGAAGATTATAACTATAGGGATTCAAGTGAAGTTGCCCTAAGGGCCAGACAACAGCTCCTGGCCCATTTTATTCACCAGTCTAGACTGGTCCTGCACTGTGTCAAGGTTTTTTCTTCTACTTCTTATTGCCTTATATCCACCACCATTCTTGCTGTCCGTTTTCTTGCCCCTTTACATCATCCAGTCCCATATTCTCTACAGTTATTTGTGCAACCCCCAAATAAATCTTCTCTAAGACCCTTCTGTCTCCCTGGAAATGCTGGGAACCGATGCTCGTTTTACTGGGGCAGCAGCATGCGCAGTCAGCAGTGCCCGCATCTTACCTCCTCTGAGCAGGGACTATTCTGAAAATGGGAAATTTTGCAAGACTGAAATAGAAATATTGTTTCACGCTAAGAGTGGGCAGATTAACATACATATCACGATAAAATCGGGGGAGCTGACCACACTGCTAATCGGGGGCATTTGACCCCAAGTTTCTGTGGGGAGCAGTGACACTGCAGCGACATTTAATCCCTGGGACGATTAAATAGGGGGAGGGGGAGAAGGGTGCAGTGGTGCCAGAGGCCAGGAGAGGGAGTCTGAGCCCAGGAGAAGGAAAGGGAGCCGGGAAAAAATCCTCCTCACCTGCTTCCTTGGTGGTGGGATTGATGGGGCACATGGTTGGGGGGACAGCAGAGCCAGAATCAGGTCATTCCCGCAGGGAAAAAGCCTGCCTGTGCGTGACCTTGCACCCTTGCCTACCAGCCAGGTCGGCAGGCTCCTGCTTCTCACCTAAAACCAGAAACATTTGATAAGGGGATTTTCAGTGGTATCATCAGCCAGGCAGCGGTAAGTGGCTTTTACACCCGGGATATTAATTACTGTGGCCGTTTTGTTCTGTGAACGTCAGGTATGTTGTGTTTGAGTGCATGCACGCAAAACTGTGTGTATATATCTACTGAAAATGTTCAACCTATAAGGAGTTTATATACATATATATATGCATGTGATTAGTTATACTAGCGACTAAATAAATCTGTTTTTATCCAATCTTGTGATTCACCAGACATGCACCCTCAGTTTCCTGCTGACGTACACAGCTGTAACCAAAATATCATCCACTCTTTTCCCACCTTTGTAATGTCAAAATGGTGCAAGCCGTGGACGTATGTAATTTTTAAACTGCATTTCTTTAGTTCAGTGTACTTAGCTATGAAATAATACAATAAAAATGTTTATTATACTATATTACAATAAATAATACAATAAAGACTTCCTGGCTTCAAAATAATATGCACGCTGTCGTAACTTTTGAAAAAAAACAGACTAAAACTAAATCAGACTAAGACTAACCAAATCAGGCCCCAAGGAACAGTGATTTGTTCGTTTGTTTTCTACTTCTCTTAAGCTGAACTGGCCTCGAGGGGTATATTTTTAAGTGCTTAAATTAAGTTGAGGCCAGAGTCTGGTTTTGAAAAGTCTAATCTGGTTTTCAAAATAGGTAGCGTACTTTTGTCAAATTTATTTCAAGCCTTGAAATGTTCATGCACTGATCTCTGAAACCATTTTCTCTTCTTTACTACTCCTACCATTCTCCTTGAACCCTCAGAGATTATATCTAGAAAGTATCCTCCCTCTTTTTCCTGATATCAACATGTAGGTCCCTTTGAAACTATGAACAGATTAAAAATCAGTTTTACTGGTGCCTGGATGAGGGTGGAAGAGCGTTAACCAAAGAGAACAACGTCCTAGGACCAATCTGAGAAATAACTGCAACGGGTTTTTAATCATCTTCGTCTTGTCCTGCCATAGATCCCTCACAAGACAGCCATCACCTGAGCGCCACAAGCATTTCCTAACAACTGTTGTGACACCACCATCACCGATAACAAGTTTGACCTTGCTTCAGTCACCCTTGTGACGGTGCTGTGGGTTTGTTGTCAGTGACTCTGACCTGGCCGTGAGCGGGTGCTGTGGGGGAGCTCAGCATGGGGTATCTGCTGGAGCCCCCACTGCCTCTCGGACAGGCCCCCGCTGTTGACCAGGCTGGAAGGAGCTGGTCTAAACCTGGCTGGGATGTTCTAGTAGTGTGGTTAAAACATAAAATTACACTGCTTTGTTTTGAGAGACTCGGAATCACAATACTTAATACCACATTTTACATTTATTCTTACTGAATGCCCCCAATCAAAATCAGATCTATTCCCTGCAGATTGGGAAATCAGGTGCCAAGATGTGGAGTAAAGGAATAATTCACCTTTCAGATATGCCCACCACTTCTAAACACAGAAAATAGCTCTCAGCTGAAGACTGGGTACACAGAAACAGTTTGGGATGCTCCTGGCCTTTGTAGTAGCTAGGTGAGGTCAGCATGGGGCACAGAAGCATTTGTGCCTGGTCACGTACGGTAGTTTCTCTCATTTTTCCTCTATGTACTTTAAGCTGAGGAGGAATATATTGCATCAAACTGGATGTCAGCCTCAGAGCAATGCCTCGCTACTGGATTTCCCAGGGTTTCTATGACTCTGGTTATTGTTTTTTGCTCTCCAGGAATGACAAATATTCCCCGTCCCACACCTTCCCCTCACACAGCAGGCACGAGGATCAGCTGGATGAAATTCCTGTCTTTTGGTAGCATCTGACCCGCATTGCAGGCTTATGTTGGGTCACCTTTGAAAAGTAGTGACAGCAAAGTTTCTAGGAGGCTGATGTACGTAGGATTTTTCCTTAACTCCATTTTTGTTTAATCTCGGTTTCCTTGTCTACCGTGTCCTGCAGGGCAAACCTCAAAAAAAAAAACGCTTGTCATTTGCCCAGAAGGGGCATTCTCAGTTGAAAACATGTATTAAACATTCTGTGATTATGATGAATCGCAGAGCTTGAGAGCAGACAAGTGTGCACATAATGTTTCCATTATATTGTCCTCTTTAAATTAAAGCTTGATGAGAATCAATGTCAGTGTCCTTGCCCTTGCAAGAAGAAAGGCAATACTTCACCCAGAAGTATGAAAATAGTCGATACTTCTAAATGGGAAAAGTTAGAGATGGACTATGGACGTATGAAATACTAAAACTAAGGCAAAGGCACGTAGTGCCCACCCACTGTCTGAACATGGCTAAAGATGTGATATTTCATCCGTTACTTTATTGAAAGGATGTAAGAGACTTTCATGGGAAGGCAAGCTGAACTGGCTCCAAAAATGACAGAGAGAGAATGAGCAAAGTATATCTGCAGCAGAAAGGAAAACCGAGAAAGAGATAATTACATGAAGTTATCTTTCTCCATTAAATTAAACTTTCATATTTTTTTCTTGATTGACTAATCTCTGCAATTTGCCAGATTTTGAGCTGGTATTTTTTAATACCACAGTGTAATGGTATCTGTTCTTCTCAACATGTCTATTTAAAAAATTTCTGCCAAGCAGATTTGAATCTTCTTTTAATGCAAATTCTTTACTTCCAGCTGGATACAGAAGTATCTATACATGATGTTATGTTTCACTTGAAAATATGTTCTCTAAATTCATTTGCTTAGGCTTAGAGCGAATGTAGAAAAGTAAATCTCAGATTTCTTTCTTTATTGTTATTAATGTTCCAATTGATCTGTTAAGTTGAAAAAAATCAAGTTATAAATGTTTTAAACTCCCAACTAGTTATGGCATCTTAAAAAGAAATTATGACAGTTTAAATTAATTAAATAAAAATAGCAATAGCTGTTCCTATGGTGGTGCACAAAGTAAAAGTTGCTATATCTATTCTGGAAGGAAGTTTAAAGGCATTTTGCAAGAGCCTAGCAAAAAAGTATCATAAAGGTGCTCCATGATGCGCTTTCCATTCTTGTGCAATACAGTATTTTGAGTGCATTGTTTGATGGATTTGCTTTAGGACATGCAGTGAACCATGCGATAAACTTTCCACAACTTGGAAATTATGGCCAGAACTTTAAAGCCATTTTGCATTTATATTCCATGATAATCCATGGAATTAGACATTGAAACAAAGGTAGTTTAGTTAGTTCTGTTAAATTTATGTAGTTAATACACATAATCAGGTAGCAGGTTCTGGTAGTCCTGTGTGATCTCTTCCTCTTCCCTCATCTCTCCTCTTGCTATGTTTTCTTTTTTAATTGATTTTTCTGCTTTCCTTCTTGTTTTCCTTCTTTGCCATCTTCTGCTTTCTATGTCTCTCCTCTCCCTTCCTACACTCCTTCCTCTTTCCGACTTCGTATTTTTCCTCTTTCCATATCCCTTTCCATTTCCATTGTTCTTTATGGTCCTTCTGCATTCTCCATGGTGTTCCTTTTCTTTCCCTGCTTTCTCTTTTGCTCTTCCTTTCCCAAGTTCTCTTTTTCTTTTTCTTCTCATACAAGCATAAGTTACGAGAGGAGAGAAGAGTCAGGTGGATATCAGCATCAGCTCCATTCCAATTGCAAATACTGCCTACGAGGGTGAACACCAATATCCACGTTTGTACACAGATACCATGTTAAGGAATAACACTGGTACTAAGGTAGATCGTAGTTGGTGGTTCACAGGCAGATAAGAAAACAGCTTCTCTGACCCAGTAACCTTCTAATTTAGCAGTAGAAGATCATGAAAGATAAGCTTAGAAAGGCACAGGACATGCTGCCCTAGATATGTGGGTTTTCTTTGTGGTTCCGTCCAAGATTTAACATGTGATCCTGGGGAAGCCATTCAGTCTCAGTGCATCTGTTTCTTCATCTGAAAAGGTGAGGATGACTCATGCCTGCCTTACAAAATGCTGTGAAAGGAACATCGGTAATCCACGTCTCAAGCGTTATGGGAGAGTCCATTAGAATTGTGAAGTATTGATATTTATTTTTCTCTTAAATCCAACATTTTATCCATCTTTTGAAGTACAATGCACACAAGCACAAGAGGCCAATTATCTCTTAATATATCCAAGATAGTCTTATGCATGTGTTGTACTGCAATCACTCAGCACCAGTGTGTCTGTAGAGATCAGCTTCATTGACTGTCTGATTCCTGATAATCAGTGCTGCATAATCTGAACCTCTCCACACCCTTATAACCAGTTCTGGCCCTCTAAGAGCTTCTTAAAGATTTAGGTGTCTGCATTGTTGAGACAGGTAAGAAATGTATGCAATACAGTAACAGAGTAATTTTTGCTTGGGGTAAACCTCTCAAGAAGTGATATCTTTGCATACTCACAGACATAAATGCACAAAAATATAGAGACAGAGGGATAAACACCAACTCTGGTAGTGACGTTCTTTGTGTTGCTTATCCAGTAGTTGTTAATGTATAGAGTGTGATACCACAGTATTCCTTTTTCATGTGTTTTTAAGGGCTGAAAGCATTGTGTTTCATTTGCTGACATAACATGTCCCAGCTGCTTGATCCTGGGGATAAATAGCACACTTTCATATATGTTTGGTCCGTAGCAGAGCCAGTTCAAGCATTTCCTGACTCTGGTGTGCATCACAGAGTCACTGGAGCTGGAAGGGACCTCTGCTCAAGGCAAGAGCAGTGGTGTGGTTCACACCAGGCTGCTCAGGGCTTTATCCAGTCAGGTCTTGAAAATTTCTAAGGATGGGAACTGTACAACTGCTCTGGGCAGCCTGTGCCACTGCCTTATTGTCCCATGGGGAAAAAGGTTTTTTGTTATGTTCAGTTTGAACCTCCCTTGTTTCAACTTAAGC
Source organism: Fregata magnificens (assembly GCA_013389945.1). NCBI lineage: Eukaryota > Metazoa > Chordata > Aves > Suliformes > Fregatidae > Fregata > Fregata magnificens. The sequence continues at coordinate 183,732 of WAAD01031553.1, forward strand.
CCATTGCCTTCATCCTCCCACCTTGCACCTCTGTGAAGAGCCTGGCTGCATCTTATTGATGACCTCCTTGTAGGTTCTCCAGGCTGAACAAGTCCTGGTCCTGCAGCATCTCCTCACAGGGCAAGTGCTCCAGCCCCTGACCATCTCAGTGACCTTCTGCTGAACTCCACTCCAGTTGATTGATGCATTTTTTGTATTGGGGGCCCAAAACTGGATGCGGTATGTACATGTGGCCTAATGAGTGCTTGATAAAGTGGGACCATCAGTTCCCTCAATCTACAGGCTGTGCTGCTAATGATACCACTCAGGATGCCATTCCACCAGGGCACATGGGGCTCATCTGCCACTTGCTGTCTGCCATGGCCCCCAGGGCCTCTTCATTAGAGCTGCTCCCCCACCAGTCCATCCCCAGCCTGCATTGCTGCCAGCCATTCTTCCTTTCCAGGGGCAGGACTGTGATGCTCTTACTGAATTTCAGAGGTTTCCTGTTAGCCCATTCCTCCAGCCTGTCTAGGTCCCTCTGGATGGCAGCCCTGTCTTTGAGCATATAGACTGATCCCCCCAGGTTGGTGTCATTTGCACATCTGATGAGTGTGCAATGTCACATCCTCCAGGTTATTCGTAAAGATGTAAAGGTGCCAGGACAGACCCCTGTGGTGCTCTGCTTCTCACCAGCCTTCAGGTGGAGTACAACCCGTTAACCACCACCCGCTGAGCCCAACCATCCAACCAATTTCTTTACTGAACCAGATTACCACCCCTCCAGACTATAACATCCCAACTTGAAGACAAGAATACTGTTGCAGACAGAGCTGAAAGCCTTGGTAGAGTCAAAGTAAATGACATCCATTGGTCTCCTTTGCCCAGTGTCCTCACCATTTTAGCACAGGAGGCAGTCAAGTTGGTCGGGTATGATTTACCCTTGTTCAATCTATGCTGGCTGCTCCCAATCACTTTCTTCCCCGTGTGCCCAGGAATGTGCTCCAAGAGCAGTCACTCCACAATTTTGTGTAAAAAACCTCGCTCTGTGTTTGCGCAGAACTGATTCTGCTGAACAATAACCTGGACAGAAATAGTTTTGGTTTTGGCTGGATGACGTCTGTGAACCAGTTTGCTGCAGAGCCATGCTTTCACATGTGCCGTGACAACAGTGGGGGAGGTGTGGAGGTGGGAACCAGTTCAGGGCAGGAGGGTGGTGACTGCTTAAACCAGTTTAAGTGGCACCACTGCTGAATACACTAAATTTTAAAACTTGAAATCCCTTAAACCACACACAAATGCATATGAAGCTTTCTTGTCTGTGTCCTTGTAAAAGTTTTCTGCAGCTTCCTAGACAAAATAGTTGTGTATTCAAGGGGAAAATTACATATTTGCAGCAAATAGTTTGTCCCTTGCCTGTTTAGTGCATGCAGTTGCAGTAAACAGACTAGGATTTGCATCTTCTTACTCTCTTGGTCCATATTATACTCTGCCTTTGGTAGGTTGGTAGGTTATAGTCTCTTCTCAAGTGAAAAAGGTATGTAAACAGACAAAGTTTGGAGGAAAAGGGTATTAGGGCTTTTAAAATATTTGTCCAGAGTAAAAAAGGAAGCCCACAGCACAACTGTGAAATCTGTGCAAATTTCCCATATCCTGGTTCCAGTGCCTTAATGACTACGCTTTTTTATAACTGCAAAAACATATGTTCTTCCAGGCACTACCTCAATAAAAGTCAAAACAAACAAAAAACAGCACCACTATTTGTTTTATAAACCAAATTAAAATTTAAAAGTTAAGAAATTAAATTTTTTAAAAAAGCAAAAGATCTGCCATGCTTACTTTATGCTTCTAAAGTGTATTTACAACTTTGTGTTTATAAGAAACAATGACTTAGGAGTGCATTTGGGCATTCTTTTAATTTGAGTAAATGTTCCAGCAACTTTTTTTGCGTAACATTTACTTCAAACCTCTTTCTTTTGAAAGTGCCAGGTGAAGACTGTCAGTGTATGGGTTGACAGAGCTGATGAGGATCCCAGTTCCAAGAATTGCACGCAATCCACTTTTCTCTTTTCTAAGTAAATTGCAAGTAATAATGTAACCATGATGCTCTAAGGATATAAGTGAAGTTGTTATAATAAAAGGTATTGTTTCTCCCTACAAACTTATCCTAAAGTAAATTGTTTTCTTTAAAGAAGTAGCAGGTTTTACAGCACAGGCTAAAAATTCTAAGTATAAAGCAGATGAAGGCAGAGGTTACAAAAGAATAGTGGACAAAAGGCAATGCAGCACTTTCTCTTTAAGCCGTAGTAGAGAAATCCTAGTGCCCCATGTGCCTCTATATGCAACATAAACTCCAAAATGAATTTGACGTATTTAAATGGTACATTTGAGTTCACTCTGTGTGTTCACATATGTGAACTTTGTGTGAAGAAATCAAAAGAGTGTGCTCAGATCATAAACTCAATACCAGCCCACTTTAATCCCTGATAACAATTCTGACTAAGTCCCATTGAACCAGTCTTCTTATTATGTGATAGCGCTCTATTGCATTACCCAAACCCTTTACAGTACACATGCTTCCAGCTCATCTGTTAACAAACCAGTCAAGTCACTGGTTTCAACAGCTTTGACATCACTTCCAAGCTGCACTCCTACAGGTCTGAACGTGTTGTTTCTTTCAGCAATGCCTGGGTGCCTCCCAGAGTGGGGGTGGTTGTAATCGTGCATCCCCACCTCCATCATACCACTTGCAGTTTCTTCTTCTTGCACGTTTATATAAGAGCAGAGGTGCGAAAGTGCTACAGCAGTGGAAGACGATACTTTCCAGTTCAGAGTAATGGTGACAAGTTTGCTAACAAATGCATGTTTGGCACCTGCACTCTTTTTGCATGCTCCTTCTCAATGCTGTTTTCTATTCCTGATCCCTGCTCTGTAATTCACTAGGTTCTGTTGTTAAATGGTGTTTCCCATGTGTTGTTTTATCAAGAAAATTAAAATCAACTTTCTAAATTACCTGTAAGGCAGCTAATGCCTTAAATAACTTTTGTAATCTCTCTCTTTGTAGATCAGACCCTTTTTTGTTGCATGTTTCTATACATCAGTCATTGCTGAGCAGAAGTGTTAAAAAAAAGAAACTAGTAATTACTATTCAGTGGTCTATATGGAAAAGTAGTGGAGGTTCTGTCATAGGAACACGAGGCACTGCACTTGATGAAACTAAAGGTTCTGCTAGACCAATAATTTATTTCTGACAGTGGCCAGTAGGAGAGATACTTAGCGAAAATGTGTAGGAAATATTGTTCCCTCCTCTTGGCAGGTTCTTTTCTGTGTTGCACAACAGGAGTATGTGAACCAGTGATCATAAATTGAAACAGGAGATGTTCTGACTGTATATAAGAAGGGAAAAAAAATCAGCAAGAAGAGAATTAATCATGGAACAGGTTGTCCAGAGAGGTTGTGAACACTCCCTCGTTGGAGATTTTCAAAAGCCCTGAATAGCCTGGCTTGTACTCAGTGTTGATCCTGCTTTGAGCAGGAGTTTGGCTAGGTGACCCAGGTCCCTCCAACCTCGGTGATTCGTTGATTCTAGAAACCCTATAGGAGTAATTGTCCCTTCTGCAGTCAGAGAGCTATCACATCCCTGAGCAGTTCTCACCCTGATTGCATGTGTCTAAATCTGTTCTTCATGAAATGAACAGCTGCAGTTTTGTCTGTTCTAAAGGCAACAGTATTTAGAGTATAATTTCATAGAATTTTATTCTATCTGAGACCATGATTATTTTTATTCAAACATTGGCTCGAATGCCCCCCTTAGATGCATGGAGTGGCAGCTGTAGCTATCAAAAAGAAACCAGTGACATTTGCAGTACACCTTCTTCTGTGGAAATAAGTGTTCTTGGTAAAAAAGTTTTAATTATGGCCCCATGGGGCAATTCTTTTGTGTATATCTGAGGTGCAGTTTGTGAGATGTATCTGCTATAGGTATCTGCCCTGCTTTCTACAGTAATAATGCAACATCCCTCTGTTTATGATAGGAGCATCCAGTAGTTACATCCTGTTTATCTCTTTATCCACGTGTTCATGGACTTTAGTAACAATAAGAAGTACTTAAGTATTATTAAGTGCATTGCACATTCAAAATAATCTACAAACAGTCTGAGCTTTTTTTATTGGTGTGATGCTTCGAATTTCTAGAGCAAACTAGAAATTAACCCTGCAGATTGGTGCCTTGGCAGTTACAGCTAGGACCAAAAGTCCTACTCAGTCTGAAAAAATATATGTGCCCCATCCAGTAGTTCTGGCAAGGCTAAAGCAGAGCACAAGTAATTAGCATGTAAGCACAGGATCTTGTGAATCTCCGTTCCAGTGGAGACAACTTGAAAACATTTCTGTATTGTGAGGGGACTAATTTAACAAAAGGATTCTGTTAACATATTGATTTCGGACTCAGTGAGTGAAGATGTGCATTTTTGCCTATTGTTTCTGAAAATAATCCATGAAGCTAAGGGTATACAATGCCTGTCAGATCTCAAGGGATATGAGCCCATTGCCCATCCAGGCATACATACAGCTTTTTGTAGAACTTGACTTGGGATGACTAAACTAAAAGATTTCCTGTCATGTTTGATGAACGGGATGCAAAAATCATTTGTCCTTTACGATGTCCTAGGAGGCAAAGAAGAAATTTCAGAGACTGTCCAACATGGCTTTGATGAGAAAGTAATTAAAGTCACTGACTGAGCTGTCCACATGTTTGAGTCAGATAACAATGTAATTGACTGTAATGGTCCCTGTGCTGAAGGACAGTAATCAGACGATAGATGTGACTGAAACCAAATTTGCTAAGGGAAATTTTATTGACATTTCTAGCTAGTAGTAATAAGTCAAAAAATTAATTTTACTATACGCAAGAGTTAAGTAGGCTATGCTATGCTGATTCTTGAAGAGAAAAAAGAGAACATAATTCAGTGTCTAAATTATTTTCTTTTTTTTCATTATAATAACCTGCTATTCATAGTTTACAGTTACTATTATCATCTCCTTTGTCTTGCAGTAGTTATCACATGTGCACCACATGTGCACCTCAGCAGCTCTACCAACAGCAACGGACTTTGCAAGTACTGCTGATGGGCTCAGCCTACATTGCAGCCTCATCACAGCATACAGTAGTTTTAGGAGCTCATCTCCTCCCTCTCCAAGATGGTTAGAAACTAATTTTAACTACAGATAATTTTGTAATTTGCAGGCAAAGAAGTCAGTTTGACATACTCCTCTTAGCCTGATTGAATTAATTTTAAATGCTTTGGCAGCTTTTCTCCTTGCTGCTGTTAAAAGAATTGTAGATAATGACACGACTCACAGCTGATCTCAGTCCTTCCTCTAAAGGAAGAAAATAGCAGCCCCTACAAAAACCACAGCCAACTTAATACTTTTTGGTCATCATGCAGCTCGAATTGCTTCTTTTCTCCCCCCAGTTTTTTGTCAATTCAAGCTCACATGGTTATTTTGGAATGTAAAGTAACTAAGTGTACATATTCTGATTTTGTAACTGCATTAGGTTTTCTGAGTATGCTTAGAAACAACCACTTCTTATGTCAATTTTTACAAGATTTGATGCTCTAAGTTACGTTGTGAACTTCCTTCACTGTACTCCATAGATAGTCCATTTGCTTCTGCAAAAAATTCTTCCAGAGGAGCCAGGGTAACAGAGTCTGAGTCTAACTATAAACCATTAGTCTTGTTTTCCTTTATTGCAGTTTCATGCAGCTGTCATTCGTGACCAACCAGTTTAAGCTGTGTAAAGTTGAACACAATACCGAAGCACCATACCAGCCTTTACCCAAATGGTCCTTGAGCCTCTAACAAACCTGCAAAGTGTGCTGCTATTTCAGATTGTGCATCATCTAAGTAGCTGATGACTCTTGTCTCAGTCTTCAAGCACCTCTAAACAATGGCTAGCACTGCTGGGGAGGGAAAGGTTACTTCTTCCTATTCTTCCCTCAAATTAGCTGGGAGAAACATCTAGTTTTGCCCGTGAAACTCAATGCATGTTGGAGTACGATGGTCATAGTTCTCTGCCAGTCCGCAGTGTGTCAGTCCTAGGATAGTTTTAGCTCCTTACTTAGTCAAAAGGGCACTAAGAGACCTTTCTATGAACAAGGACTTAGCCCTAAATTTCAGGTGCACAGTTCTCATAGTTGATGAAGTAACACACTAGTGTTGCTTTTAAGAGCATCCTGAATTTACATTACTGGCAGCAAAAGCAGCACACCTTTAAGTTGTACATTAAGTAGATTGGATTTGAAAGAAACAAACCCTACCCCATACTTTTCTTGCAATATTGTTCTTCCAGTAACTTTTCAGCAAAGAACAATGCTTAAGGCATCATTTTTAAAGGAATCCACAGCCAGCCTTTAATTTGCATGTAAAATAGTCATTTGCACAGCTAAGCAGTAGAAAGGCACCCACAACTTTTTATGTCTATTAAATGATGCTGACAACTTCTGGGCTCATAAACTGGTCATTCCAATTCAGCCTGTAACCACAAGGTAATTTTCAAAGCAACCTATTTATTCCTGTCCCCTCCTGAAGCTGACCACTCACATTTGTGCTGGTGCAGCTGCTTATGGCATTACCTTCTAAACTGGATAACTTAAGTGAGCAAAGTTTTTAAACTCCTGTTTTTCTCAAAGGCTTCCTTAATAATATAGATGTTTCTGAAGATGAGGTGAAGTTTAAGGCATATGGGGGAGAGGGGAGAGAAAGAAGATAAGTGCTTTTTAAGCCAGTGTTGCTACTGAGGAAGAAGTATGTGTGTCCAGACCTTCAGCCATTAAAAATACAGACTTGGAAAATAGAAACCAATTAAAGAAAAAATTAAGAATTCATACCTGGCATTCCACGTGTTATTTGTCAGTTCTTTGTAGATGACTGTATTGATCCTTCAAATCTATATTTCTCCTTTAGACTCTAGTTCGGCAAAATCCTTAAACAGGTACTTGGCTTTAAACATTTGAATGCTTTTATCAAAGCTCATTATAAATAAAATTCACCTCAACCTCAAGTGCTTTCTTAAATTTGGATGTATTTGATTGTTTGAAGTTAAGCATTCATCTAGGCATTCAGCTGAATCTGGGCCCTCTTAATTGTTATAAAGCCCCTGCTAAGGAGTATATAGCTGATAAACATCTTTAAACACATCTTATAGAGGGAAAAATCTTATTTTTTCTTGTACAAATGGCATTTTTCAAGATAGCTGTTCAGAAACTTTAGCCCTGCTAAAGCGGACTGTGTACATCTTTCAGATAACAGTGGCCTCTGATCACTGAAATGAAATAGCTGAAGTCCCGGAAGATGCTTCACACTGAGATCCAGAGACAGCAACATATTAATTCTTTTCAAAGCATTTGTCTGTTTAGTATTTGCTCAAAGTAGGAAGGCGAAAGCAATTGTTACCTAAAATTCATTTCTAGGGCCAGTATCACAAGCCACTTAACGCCAATTTAAAGTCACGTTACTGATGAAATGGTCAGTCCTCCCGCCCTTTTCTTGGCAGACTTTTCCTACCTTTCCACTGTCTAGCGGCAGGACTTTTGGGGCCATGCAGATCCTGCTGAAACTAACCCTATGCACAGACAAAATGTATTAGTTTTCAACCAGATCATCTTGCCAAACCACTAACTGCAGAGTTGCGCAAGTGCTACTGCTGGCACAAGGGATGTGCCGGAGTGAACAGGATGGAGCAGGAGCCTGAGAGCCCTGTGGGGAAGAGGAGAGGTGGACGGGGAGACCTCACCCCTGTTTTCCTGGAGGAGAAACTCCCACTCTCCACCCAAAAAGCCTTGCTGAATCAGAAAGCTGTTAGTTAAATTGGAGGTTCACTTAGAGAAGGTCAAACATAAAAGTACAGTGAGAATACTTGAATGTGCCTGAATGAATGAAACCAAATGCTTATGTTTTAGAAATTGTTTGGCCAATTTTACTGTCATTATGAAAAAACAAAAAGAAGGTATTCAATCTTCAGCAACAGCTCTTTACAAGGTCAGGATGGGAACTTGTTTTATGCTTCTGATATCTAGACTGGGTAGAGAAGATGCTGAGATAAAGTCAAATCATTGCTTGTATTACATTTTTTCCTCTAGTCTTTTCACACAAGAAAAAAAGGTTTTCAATGCAAAACTCATATACACAATTTACAGTGTGAACTATTCATTAACAAAAAGCAAGCTTTTACTGGTAAAACCTAAATTGAGCTAAAAGTATATATTTTTATGCTGTTTGAAGACTAACCCTGGGTCTGGTCTGAACAGGAGTCTGTCTTTATTTTAGTCTTAATGTGTAATGATTTAGTTTCACTGAGCTCAGATGTTTAAAATCTGAATCCAAATGCTTTACTGTGTTCCCTTTTTACTTTACTCCCATTTTGAATGGCCTGAATCAGCTAGGGAATAGAATAGTGCAGAGAGTTAAGCGTAATAGCTCAGAAATGTCTAATTTTCAGCGTAGTCTCAGCCTCTGAGTCACTGCAAGACCTCGTGCTGTTTTCCTAACCTCCTCCCTACCTTGTTTGCACCTCAGATAAAATTAAGACAGTAAATTTCCTTACCAAAACCTGCACAGTGCACTCTTCTCAGCAGTGACTGAGCAACTGAATGTACTTCACAGAGGCTCAGCAAGGATTACTTATTTTGTACAGCACTTTGAAGATTAAAATCATTTGTTAGGTTGTAAGGCACAGTGTAGGCATCTTGCTCCAAATGGTCAGTTCACCAAAACAAAAAGAAAAAACCTCCAAACCAGCCATGTTGCCCTCAGCACTCTGCAAACTCCCGGTGCTTGCTGTCCTGACTGCATGAACCCATCTCAGCCTCATCTGGTTGCAAATACCAGTTTCTTCAATGTTCCTAAACCCGGGAGGTTTTATAACTTGACTCTTTCCTCAGCATTTCCAACTGGTTCAGCCAGCAAGTAGGCTGTTAGGGATCGCTCCTTAAGCATCTCTCTCACCTCATTTCGTGCCTCGCCTAAGCCAAGAGCAAGGCACCCATCTCAGCACTGGGGGTTGCACTGCAACATGCAGCATCACAAAGGCTGAGTCTTTAGTGACTGAGGGTGAAGCTATCAATATAGTGTGAGCTATGTTTTCTAACCAGTTTCTAACAGACCTAATTTCCTTCTTTGAAAGGATGGTGCCCTCCCTAGCCTAACTTTTCATCTTAGATCTACACAGCAGCCCCTAATGTTTTAGGCAATAGCATGAGCTTTGCAGTCTTTCTTTTGTCTGCCAGCTGAGGTAGTGGTTAATGGAAATGACTGTCCAGCAGCTTCTTCAGATTGAAATATTATTTACAGTTTCAGGTACAGAGCAAACAGAGGGAGAATAGACCCTACTTAAACCATGGTCCTTATAAGCTTCTACATCCAGGCAAGTCACCTGCTTCACTGTGCTTGGGGAATTAAATGCTGTCACATGTTGTCCCTCTCTCTCAGAGAAGACGATGTTGCTGCTGTTGCAGCACCTACCCTCCCCAGCTTTTTAGGAGTTTCTCTAGCTAGTTAAGACTCTAAAGCTCTGGCATAAGTCTTGGGTGCCCCAGACACCTGTACTCATAATCCATGACAGTACCTTCACCTGCTTCATTTTAGGAATGAATTCTTTCTATATTTGCTTTTCGTCCACGGTAACTATGCATAGCTTCTTCTTATTACCTCCATTTTACATTCAGGGAAGATGATTTCGTCTAAATAAAGTGAATATCCCATTTTCGTCCAGCACAAAGCCTAACACTCTGGGTCCCTAATTCCTGGGTCAGCAATGTCTACAGTATTTCACTCACATACCATTACTTGGAATCCTAGTGAGATGCAAGAAAAATTGAAAGTGGTCCAGAGCTGGACTATTCTGTTACTTAAGTAGTCATGATACTAAAGAAAGGCGGGAGGAACCTTGGAAGAATTAGAGAGATGTGTATTGAGAGATGCCTAAGCACTTTGGGCCATATAGTCCAGTACAAAGCACCTCAGACCCAGATTTACTGAGTCACTGAAGCATAATTTTCTATAGCCCTACTGAAATCCCTAGAGCTACAGATTTGGAGCTGCTTTATGTAAAAGGTGTCTTTAGAGAAAGTCTGTAATAATTATTCTAGTCTGTGTAAGCGAATTCTAGTTACAAGGCTAAAATGATCACCGGTCTTTCTCTCTGTTTCTTCATGGCTGCTTAATGTGTTTCTAAATAGGGAGACTAACAGAACTGATGGTTATATGGGCTATGCTATGCTTTTTTTCCTTAGATAACACTCTCACTCCGCTTTAGTTTTACTGACAATGAAAATCCATGTTCACTGAATTTATAATTCAGATCTGAAGTGTCTCTCTTTCTGTCCACTCTTTCATCCTATGTTAAATGTCAGCATGCTACTGTCTTTTGGAGATCCTTCTCTTTTCTTTGAAAGGCTTTTGTACCCTTGAATACTTGGGAATATTAATAAGCTCCTTGTTCATTCTTAAAGATGGCATTTTTAAGAGGAGTGCAAAACAAGGAGGGGAGAGGAGAGGAGAGGCAAGGCAAAGGAAAGGCAAGACCTTTTGGACATTAGGAGGCCACCAGTAACCTTTCTAATGCTGCAGCCTGATAAAAGTAATCATAGAATAAGAATTTCTCAGGCTGTGCAAAGTATCAAGAAATCAACATTTGAAATGTATTTACATGTGCAGATGACTGTTACCCTACAGCAAATGTAAATGACATAGCCTTAGATGGGTAACTTGTTGGCATAAATAAATTCCTCACTTAAGCTTTTATCAGAAACTCTTAATATCTGTGGTAGCCCTCATGTGACTGCAGACTGTTGAGTCTGTCTGTAAAGAGCCTGGTTAATCACAGTATTATCAGCACTATCAAAGAAGCTCTTAGGAACGAGTCTGACATTCCTTTTAAAAAATACATTAGAGAAATTGAACGCTACCTTTTGTTTAGCAATTCCAAGCATTCCACCTGGTTGTATAAGTTCTCTTAACAGCTGCAACGGCAGTGATGAATCGATTCATGACACGCTTATCTGAGCCACTCTCAACAGGTGCATTTGAACGGTTTCTCATCCATACAGTGCGTAGGTAGTGTGCCACCTAACTGTATTTACATCACCAGGTCTGCGAAAATCAAGGTAGCTCCTCCTGTTGCCTTTCCAGAGCCAAGAAAAGGCTTTCCTGTGCAATGGCTTAGCTAATCCACAGCGGGCAAAGTACAGAGGAACAGGAGGAAGGAGAACTAGTCAGTGCACACACACAAGCACGGTAAACCAGCTGATCTTTATGGCCTTTTGACTGAGCTCAAGTGTAATACCCATTTGTACCTATTTAATACTTGACATGACCTCACTATAAGGCCTTGCTATTAAAGGGGCTTTCTGGTGCTGGATGAAGGCCCGAAGGCTTATGCCAGCCACTCAATGCATTGCCCCGATATTGCAGTGGCCTGCAGAAAACTGGACGAGGCTGCGGGCAAGACGAGGGAAGACAAGGTTGTGCTGTCTTCTGTTTCTGGCAGGGGGAAAATGCCACAGTTACTAATCAAGTATTCATCAAGTTTATGAGCCAAAATCATGCTGTGTGTCCACTGTATCCCTAACTACTTCCATAAATCAATTGTAGTTGTAGCTGGGCTTTCCAGAAGAGCCTGAAGACACTTGTTTGAAGTTACACTGAATAACCGCATGATGTGAGCAGAATCTTTTAATATATATGGAGAAATATCATGCTTACATTTCAAATATTTCTTCTACTAAACTTTCATAAGTTAGGAAAAGCTCTTTTGAAGTCTCTTTATAGACTCATATTTCAGCTTAATTGAAATACTTGGATAAAAATGAGACCAAAACTTTAGCATTGAGGCATTCAAGTGGAATATCTTAGTTTTCATAACACCTTTAAACTGCTTCTAGATCTGAAATAGTTTGGCCCTCCATAGCTTATAAAATCCTCAGAGGCAAGTAAGAGAAAGATATAATCTCTAAGTAGGCTGTGAATGAATCATTTCCAATAAAATTTCTTTATAATTATGTCAGCTTACACTGGCAAACATAAGTAATATTATTAATATTTATATTTCTTATTTAATTGGAAAATATAAGTATTCTTACGTAAGGACCAAAGGTCCTGAAAGCCTTTGCAATAGAAATATATCAGTCTAAGGTATTGACTGGTTTCAGTTAAGATTTGGATCAATAATACATTGTGCATCCCATTAAGGAGGATGTAGCAGGTCTTCTTGCACCTCTGCCTAGTTTCTTACAGTGCTACCTAGCAAATCTGCATTTTTTAGGTCAGGCTGTAGTGTGTTCATTTTTTTTTTTAGTTATAGAGGTCCCCAGTTTAATCCTTCAAGTTTTGGCCAGCATGGATATCTTTATGGCAGTATCAAAAGTCTTCAGCTACGCAGCACTTCAGTGATAGATATTACATAAAACTTTACAATTATAAAATGCATAACTTACACTTACTTTGGAAACTCTACCCAACATAAAAATGTAAACAGGATCCATGCACAAATCCAGCAGAAAACCCTTAGGTGAATTCTTTCTAATTCTGCTCACTAAAAAGCAAAAATTAGTTTTCAGACTCTAGGGTCTCTCACTGAATATACCTTACCACTGATATGCCTGCCAACTAATAAAAAGGAGATGTTAGTTTAAGCATACTTTTTCCAGACCCTGATGGCTGTCTGATAGCCAGGATCTAAATCAAACAGAGCTTTGTGCCTTGGGCTGTGCCTGTGTAAACCTTACTGTTTAATTAAGCAACTGTACCAGAGATCATCCACATCATATAAACGCTGTATTACTTCTTTTAAATGCTTACCTGGTAGCCAAAGAACACTTGGGGGTTTGTGAATAAAAGAAACATTGGAATTAAAAATTCAACAGCCATTCATGAGGAATCTTAAAGTTATTGCATGCTTAATTACTCATTGCATTTAACTCTTCTTATCTAAGGAGCCATTTGGCTGTTAAAATTTGCCAGGACTACAAGACTATATTAACGGAGAACAGAGAACAATAATACAAGCTGCCACGATAGTATTTTTTTTCACTAATATACCTTTGACGCTTTTAGATGGGACAACCCTGGGATGAATATCAACTCCAATTTCCACTTAGTATTCCCAATGAATAATGTTTACAATCAAGATACAGTATAATGCTTCTGCTACCAAGCCATATGTTGTATTTTGGGCAACCAGAGGCAGAGTTTTCTCTGAGATGATGCTTTTTTTCTGTAATCTAGTTAATTCAGAAAATCCCATGTTCACTGGGCATGAAGCAGCACTACAAGGTTTATCTGTTTATCTAAGTCATATTCTTGGCGAATGATGACAATGGCGAATGGGAACAGTTTTTCTATTGCTGTTGCTTCAGCAGTAGGCAGTACGATGTTATCTTGAACATTTCTACAACTCATTACTGTCTTTTGTTCTTCCTCATAGACCTGCAGATGAATAGTCAGAGGAAATATGTGCATCGGCAGTTCACAACATCAAGAATGGTTTCTTTTTCTTCACAGACAAGCTGACTTAGAAGACTGCTCTGAGCGGTCATTAGCTGGGTTTTTCTTATTTAGTTATTTTGTAGATTAGATAGCTCAGATCTATACTGTCCTAAAAACAGTACTGGAAAGACATCAGTCACTGAGTCAACTTTTGAGTATATCAATGTATGTTCCAGAATGTCTTTCACCTACCAGACTGTGAAGGCCATGTACCCATGGTTGTTGGAGGGTGTCAGTGCTTTTCCTGAAAGGAAATGGATTAAGCTGTTCAGCTTTGCACAAAAACTCTTGACACTTCATGGTGAAAGTCTTCACTATTCTCTGAATTGCTCTTCCTGCACTTTTTTTATGGAGTTTTTTTGAGAGGAGTTGCCAGGGTAATTTAGGCTCTTGGTTTTCATCAGCTTCTCTGATGGAATCTGAATGTGGAAAAGAAGTTGCATAACCTATTCAACCGTTCCTGGTAGCAGAAGGAACAAGTTACGAACTCTGATTCTTCTAGATCTGTACGAAGCTGTGAACTATTATTATGAAAGAGACATTGCAGATCCTAACAGGGCAGGTGATATGGTCCTTACATTGTTCTGGTTTTGTCCTCTGGCAGGACCTAATGAGTAGCTGTGGGTAATTGCTCTCCTGTCATGAGGTCTATTTAATATGGATTATGAATAGATGCGATGTACTCCCAGCTGTGTGGTGTTCTGTAGGAGGGATCTATGAATCAACCCAGACTGAAAGGCAATAAATGGAGAAAAGCTGGCAGAGATAGCAAGGGATCATACTGATATTAGCAAACAAGGATGACATGATTTGTATCACAGGTGAATATACTGGCCGCCTTCTGCTCTGGCTATCTATAACCAAATGCAATTTCTTTTGCTTTTAGGTGGCCACTCAAGTGCAATCTCTTGCTCTCATTGCAGAGTTCAGTCCCTCACCTTCTTGCACACTACACCGCCGGCACAAATACCAAAATAACTCGGGAAACAAGACTTTTCCATGTTCTCTCTTTCAAGTAACATGCCAGAACAACAGCTGTTATCACTTCTAAGCTGAGTAATTTGGTGGAAACCATTTCTTACTGTTGCAGCTGGTATTGCTGAAGCACTGCAACTCCATTGACATGAGGAGGTGCATTCGGCCAAATACTCTTCATGATGAACTTCTGAGCTCTAGACTGTCTCCTACATGAGCCATTAAGGCCTTTATTAGTTATCTTACAAACTCTCTGGAAAGCTTATCTTTAGCATAAGGTATTTATAGAGGGAGCTAGGTGTAGTGCCTAGGATTTTATTTAATTTCTTATTTGTCAGAGCATTTATTGTTGTGGAGGGGACGAACTAGATTGACTGTGAAATTAAATTACGTGAAAATACCCAGACCGTGGGGCAGAAACTTATTTGTGCTATGAATCTAAATAATGCAATTATTAATAATTTTTTGTAATAAAGAAATGAATCCTACATATGTTTTTGGTAGAAACATGTCCTATCAACTGACTGAAATATGTTTTTGAATCAGAGTGGGCCTGGTGATCAACTACTGGCAAACAAGGAAGCAGAACAAAACTAACCTTTCTGCAAGATACCTTCAGTGAAATTATACAGAAATGTGTCAGAACTTGTCTGATAAAGAATCTAAACCTGCCTTAGTACGAAGGCTCTGATTGCCACACTCGGTCACCGTAAAGAAAGAGAAAACTTCCACTACGTCATCTAGCGCGTCATTCAGGCAGTGCAAGTAGATCAGAAACATGCCATTTCCTATGCTGAAGAATTGTATTTCTTTATAGGAATAAAATTGATGTGCTGAGCAAGTGGCTGCCATAACTAAGGTGAGCATTCTGTTCTATTCGAATAGCAAACCATTCAGACTCCATACAATGGAAATTAATAACATAGATTCTTCCAGGTTGAGGGTTCTTTCTTCTCCTGAGTTGCAGACAAGGCTTACAGAGATAAAGCTTTTTCAGTGTTCATTACTATGTGCTGTAACAGTACAACGTACTGAATACATATATTGTCTGTACATATTTTCAGCTGGTAGCGTATACTACAGCGTACATTGCTCTTATTGCAGAATGTAACTTGTGATGAAGTTCTGCGAAACGCTGCAAGAAAGGCACAAGCTGGCATTCATTGCCAAGAAAACAGTGACAGTTTCAGTCCCTATGACATATACATACATAACTCCTCTGAGAACCAGTGGGGAAATTTCCAGTACAACCCATAGAAATACATACATGGAACTGCTACAGGAAAATAAAAATTGGTTGCATGGGCCCTAATGCTAAAGTACATGTCACCAATACTTTCCAAAGCCAATTGGAACTGCTGGTTCAGAGTATAATACCATAACAGCTCTAGGGCCAACAATTTAAAAAAATTGCCTAATTGCCAAAATTGATTCTGGGACAATTGTCCAAGTAAGCAGCATTTAGGGACTTTGAGGGCGGCAGATCCTGTACACATTCCATTGACTTCACCGTGTTCTTCAGCCAATTCAACATAATCGCTCCTCTTACAAGCAGACTTCATTTCTCCGTTCTTCTTATTTTCCAGAGGGAGCAGGAAAAGATAATCTAGTAATAAAAGAAGTTCAGGTAAGCAGGCTTAATATCTTCTTTTTGCCTTCCATGCAAGCCTGTTACAAAGGTACATGTTCAAATTATGTGCTTCTTTTTAACTGTTTTCTTAACTTCTTTGATTCTTCCTATAAATGACATCAGCAGGCCTGATGTCTCAAACTTCATTGGCTCATAAACAGAGATACTGAGCAATACTGACCGACTGGTATGTTGCAGGCTTCCATTTTATCGTTTTATTTCTTGTGTCTGTAAGAAATACATGAGGGTCTACTGACTTAAATAGACCTGATTCTCTTCCAGTATCTTCCCTCATCAGCAGGATGTGCCTGATGTATTAGTGTATGCTGTGAGAATAGTACAGACTTAGAAACTGAGAGTAAAGTAAGAAAAATCTCACATTAAAGCTTCTGCTGCTCCTGCCAGAAGCTCAGTTCAGATGAGTTGGAACGTAACTTGCTTTTGTTTGAGGCTGACATTTTGTTCTCCAGAATCTCAGTTTAGTTATTTCTAAAGTTTCTAATCCCTGTAGTTATGAAGTAAATTAAAACAACTCCAGATCAAGAAAGTGATGCGTGCCTGTGTTTTCGGAAAGTCTGAATAAATGATGTTGAGCACTATGAAATACCTCCTTTGTGTCAATGTGTTGTCGGGTGTTTAGTGGCACTTACTGAACTGAGACCACTCTGTTAACTGTTTCACTGCTGATTACAGCATATAAAAATGAAGATAAGTAAATACATAGAAAAAAGTATTATATATGCAGACATTTTGTTTTGGTCCCATCCTTAGGGAGTTTACTGAAAAGCTGTATTATTTTCTCCCTCTCTTTCTGACTGGAACAGCCTACTATGCAGCAGGAAAAACCTAGTGTTGGCTTTTGTCCACCCTCCACCAGGGATGAGTCAATCCTACGGTGCCTGATTCAGCTCTGCAGTCTCTTCTTTGTCCTAGTGGCAGCTCCTCTTCTCTTCTCTGGAGGATAAAAGTAGATGTGTTATTACATTGAAGACATTGAACACACATGGGCCATGTTTTCAGCCTTTTCTGAAAACTGAAAGCTAGAATTATGTATATCAAACTTGTGAGTGCAATGAGGAGTGACCAGTGGTTTGCGTTTTCTTTTGGGACAAGGTCTGATGACTAAGAAGGGAAGTTAGCAGATGGTAGGTTCAGAGTGAATAAACAGATGTGGCTTTTCATAAAGGGTGTATTTAAGGTGTGGAGCTCCTTGCTAGAGGATGTTCTGGGTCATAAATGTTACACAAGTCCAAAGGGAAGCTGGGAGTGGTCATGGAAGAGAAAGAGAATTGAAGGTAGCTAAAACATAAATCCAGATTTTTGGAAAAGAGGAGAGTACGGCTGTCCTGTTTGTGTACTTTTCCCTAGGTGACTGATCTGGGCCATTGCCAGAGAAACGAGGCTCCATGCACTTTTGCCTGAGCCAGTGTGGCAACTCCTATCTTCTTAATCTTTCTTCATTGCGATTTATGTATGAGAGAGTTTTTTCTTTTGCTTTGCTATTAATAAAAAATGAGTCATCACCATTATTCTTTGCAGGTAATCAGGGACTTTAAAAAGACTCTAACAAAGTGGGAAATTATCACAAGATGGTGTCTGTGTCTGTTGAATCAGCCACCTAAATATTGTAGGGTTTCTAACACTTCTATCAACTAAGTAAGGAAACATCCACTCCTGCAGGACTCCTCAATGCTTATCGCCTCTCAACAGCAAGGCGTAGGCTTCCATCACCCTAATTCCCCTGCTGTTGTAGTTTAACCTGGCAGGTAGCTAAACACCACACAGCCGTTTGCATACCCCCCCCACCCCAGTGGGTGGGGGAGAGAATTAGGAAAAAAAAAAGTGAAATTCATGGGTTGAGATCAAGACAGTTTAATAGGACAGAAAAGGAAGGGAAAATAATAATAATAATAATGATAAAAGAACATACAAAATAAGTGATGCACAATGCAATTGCTCACCACCCACCGACTGATGCCCAGCCTGTTCCCGGGCAGCGGTCCCCCCCCCCGGCCAGCTCCCCCCAGCTTTATATGCTGAGCATGACATCATATGGTATGGAATATCCCTTTGGCCAGTTTGGGTCAGCTGTCCTGGCTGCGCCCCCTCCCAGCTTCTCGCTGGCAGGGCTTGAGAACCTGAAAAGTCCTTGACTTAGTGTAAGCCCTTCTCAGCAACAACTAAAACATCAGTGTCTTGTCAACATTATTCTCATACTAAATCCAAAACATAGCACCATACCAGCTACTAGGAAGAAAATTAACTCTATCCCAGCCACAACCAGGACACCTGCCTAAAAGATGGTATGGACTCCTGCAGAAATTACATCAGCCGTCTGAAATTTATCCTACCCTTAACAATGGTCCTGTCAGGATCATTATCTTTGAGGGTGCTCCCTCAACACCATCATGGAGTCAGTCACGCTCATGTAAAGCTGGATGAGCCAGCATAGCCTGCCAGAAGGATTAGGCGAAGGGTGGGGGGACATGGATGCCTGGGGAAGTGGTGCTGCAGGGCTGCACAGCTTCAGTCATATCCTGCAACATAGGACCATGCACCATACTGGCTGGTCTGAAAACAAGACACTAGAGATGACTTAGCTTCACTGGTAAGCCTGCATCTGCCTGTATGCAATTAGCTGGTTTTTCTGTTTTGGCCTGCACAAGGCAGAACATGTTTCTTTTGAATTTACTTTCTCTTTTAGTAACCCTTAAGGGCAACATTTTCTTTCAAGGCTTCTTTTTGAGAAGACTTTTTTTATTTTTAGACTGTTTACAAAAACACCCTACAAGGAAAAAAGTGTGTATATTTGAACATGAGTGAATGGCTTTTCCTTAGTTATTTTTTTAATCAATGTCTTTAATGATCAGATACTATTGCTGTTACATTTCTATATAACAAGCAAGCTGAACAATCTTGTTTTGCAGAGAGTTAACATGCCATGGACAGGTTGTTTGCCTCTCTAAATTGTACTTTTGTGACCATCACAACACATTTCTGTGAAAAAGAATATTGCATATTCTCAAGCATATTAAGTGTCATTAAGGACAGCTTCTGGCATCCTTACAATGATCCTGAGTAGTGCTGCTACTGTAGGAACAGGACAATGCTATCTAACATTAATAAGGATATATAAACACTGCCCTACAGCTTTTTCTCTTTCATGCACTGGAGATTAACAAAGCCATGTATGTACCTTGGACTACAAGTGACTGATATTATCAGTTATACTACATCTGCTGGGTGGGTTTTTTTCATTCATTTTATTCTTATCTTTTTTGTCTCCATGGAATACACTTTCTGAAATATCAGGGCACTGCATGCATTTGAAGATTTATTGATGGGCTTAAGGAAAAAAGTATGATGCTTTCTGTAAAATGTTCTTGACCCGGGAATTATCTGTTCTTCTTAGCAAGAGAAAATAGAGCCTTGTAGAAAAGGAAGGACCTGAGACATGGGAAAATGGATTAATCTTGAAACTTTTCCCAAAGGTCATTCTGTTGGTTTGGAAAGTTGCAATTTTGTAGAAATTAAGGTCCAACTGTCTGTGTATCACTATCCGTTAAGTTTACCTAGATACCTTATACCAAGCACAAAGACTTGAGTCAGATTGCATTTAATTTCTAAAAATACCTAACATGGAGAAAATGAAATGAACTGATGGTTCATCAGTGCCCAAAGTATCAAAGACACTGCTTAAATAAGCTGCATTTCTTAAAGGAGTCTATATATGTCTCAGTTTTTAATTTAGAAAATGAGAATAGAGACATAATAATATTTTACAAGGGTGTTTGAGGTTCAACCATAAAATATCAAGGAGAATTTAATAGAGAGGGTTGTTTGAGAGTGTAGGCTCTATTAGCTGGAAGAGAAGTACATCACAAACTGGATTTACTGACACTCAGCTCATATTTGCTTAGGAGATTATCTCAGGACAGATGAGTATGAGACATGTTTATTTTAAGTCTGCACTAAATTAGACCTTGAAAATCTTTTGGAGAATTTTTTGCATGCTTGTCTAGGGTGACTGTGCTAGATGCCTTATATTTTTTAGATAATACTGTATTTAAAATATTTTTATAATAAATATATTTACATAGTATCTAATATAAATAATTGATTATGTAGAATAAATATTCATGATCTCAGGCATACAACTCACTCGGGATTAAGTCAGTTGTGAGCCTCTTCCCAGTCTTAACATCTATATCATTGACCTTCCTACAATACTCTGCAGATTTTCCATCCTAGCATTTTAAGTTGTAAATTTTCATCGAAATAAGCTGCTGTCTCCTTTCCTGACATACCCACAGCTCTTTCTCTCTGGTGTTGTCTGCAGCCTGTTGGCATCCACGGGATGTCAGAGCGCATCATGGCTGAGGAGGGTTAACCTTTCAAAACTGTTTACCTCCATATGTGACCAGTTTTCGCAGCACTGCAGTATTGTGGCACAAGGTCTAAGTATGGCCTTTAGATGTGTTTCCAGGAACACTGACTTAAATGTAAATACAGTTGACAGTCTGCTGATCAAAAGGCTATATTTACCACAGAGGAGCTGACATGGTGTCATGTAGGATTTGACAATTAACCTTGAAAAATCCTGAAGTATGTTCAGCATTTTTTGAAATTTGAAATTTTGAAAAACAAAATTAAAAAAAAAAATCAACTTATGGCACAGTGTTCCTTTGGATTGCAGAAGATAATCATAAACAGTAAGCAGGCAATAACAATATCATCTCTCTCAGAATCATGAGTAGGATTTTTAAATGTTTTCTGGGTTTGCCATTTGATGTTTCAGCTGGCTGTACATTAGTGAAGCAGTTTGATATATTACTGTCTCTTCTATTCCTCTGTATTCAGTTGATTCAGAAGAAAAGCTAGCCATGTCTACTTGTTTTTTTCTATACCCTATGTCCTTGCCAGTAATATATCTGGTCAGATGGGGGATTGTGCTGGTTTTGGGGCAAAATGACCCTGGGAGGATGTGCCAGAATGATACCTATGCTGTACGTTGAATACACGGTGAATGAGTCCCTCTGTGCATTGGCCTGGATTTCATGGTGGGTAATTCTACCTGTCTGTGCCTATGGCTAGTTAGCGTGCAGCACTTGTGCACTTGATGGCAAGTAGAGCAAATTCTTGTGTGACTGTGCTCAGCTCTTCGGTAGTTGGAAAGGGTCCTTAAATCCATTCACATTCACTTTAGACGGTTTAGTGAAAACCATGGACTGCTGCAAGGAATTAGAAATTTGTCAGAGGGCTCTTGCTTTAGAAATACATTGGCCTCTGAACAACAATGTGTTCTCCCTCCTGGAAGGTTGTTCTAATGGTGCTTTTACCTTATCTTGGATTTTTCATTTATTTCTATTGTTGTTTAAGTAGGAGCTTCAGCAAAGAGGAAAAGCAAGTCCATAGGTGCATGACTGACCGACAGCAGAAAAGGATATACAAGTATCTTAGCTAGACAGAGCCTCTTTGTCTGCCCCTGGAAACAGCAGAGCAAGGCTGAATATTTAAAAGTTAGCAGAAGAAAACTACCATTGAAAACATAGTGTAATTTTCCCAGACAGGCAGTGAATACGTCTTCAGCAAGGGACCAGGTCAATGTGCCCTCAGGTTACATTTCCAAAACTATTTAGTTCTCACAGTTCAAAAACTGTAGTCAGTCTTCTTTGGCAGGAAATGTTTGAGACACCGCATCTGTTTTTGTCTCTGCATAAGCCACAGCAGCATCTGCTTCTAAAGAAGTGCCAGTTGCTGATTGTGAAGTGGTATAAAGCAGGGATAGAAATCAGTGTTACATTAGGACATTGTTGCTATATGCTAGCCTTAGAACAATAATTTTAAGGCCCAGTTATGAGATTTATGGTAAAAACAATGAAAAAATTAGAAGCACCTAAATCCTAGGTAAATAAGGCATTTAGGATATGCCAGTTAGACTTTTCTAGGAAATATCAACCCTGATATTAGCGGCAACCATCAGCCCACCCTTAATCAGACCAAGCAATGTAAGATAGCCTTTTCCACTTGCTTCATACAGTGAGCTGCACAAGTGCTTCATACTTGCAGTGCAGAGCTCTTCCACAAAGAAAGTGTAAAGACTTGGATATCAGGAAGAAAGAGCTGTGAGGCTGGTTGTTCTGGACATCCTAAGGCTGAGATCTGCATAATTGTGTAATCCCTAACTACACTGGAAGAAGAGGAAGAGTGACTGGAGATGGTGAATGTTATACTCTGAAGTTCAAAAGAGCTTTCCAACTTGAATTGGAACTGGCACTGAGGATTCAACGTCAGGGTTTGTTGTGAGCTGTAGTAGGGGTCTTACAGCAAACTTAATGTTATTTTTAAATGTGGAGATCTTGGCCCATTGGATTTAATCTGAAGTGCTTTTATGTCTGATTTCTGCTGACATCAGGGGGGTTAAGTACCTAACTAGTGCCAAAGATCCAAGTTTAACTAACTTTTGAAGCTGGAACCAGGACTTTTCACAAATTTCAGCTAAAGTCTTTCTTATGATGGATTTAACATGACTCAAATCCTACTGTGTTATGTGTTGCCTTTGCACCTTGTTGTACCATGGGTCACCATTCAGCAAACAAAAGTAAAAGGTTTTACCCCTAAGGTGAAATGTTGGCAGTATAGTCAGCACAAGAAAGAGAACTGTATTAAAAACCAGCTCTTTATGTTCCTTTGCAGTACCCTTTTCCTCCCATGTGACTATGTACCTGTACTGAAAGCAGTTCTGGAGAGCCTTATTTTTCCTCATAGAAAGAATCACAGGTGTTTTCTACTTGCTTACAACCCATTAAACCTTTGCTCCACTTTCTTTTCTCCCTCCCTCACCCTCTTCTTTCTCAAACATTTAGCTTAGGTGTTTTTTCTGGGGCTTTGATGCTTTGTAACTGAGGGAAGAGCCTTGCATTGCTTGGCAGGTTGACCTATTTCACAAACTCAGGCAATCACTCCCACCACAGAGCAGCCCTTAATTCACAGGCAGGGACTGCAGGAGAGCTTTCCAGTGTGCAACGATCCCCTGATGCTCTGGAAGGCAAGTAGCTGTTCCCTCCCATGCAAAGAGCATGGCCCTGGGAAAGGCGACATGGCTACACTCCTCCAAAGCTTCCATCAGCTGAATCAATAATCCTTTAAAACTGTCGGCAGCAACGGCAAATGACAGCCACCTTCAAGCTGCTTTAATTTATACCAGTTTAACGTATTGACAAACTCCCCCGTTCCACTCTCCAGCTGCTCTGAGGGCTGAGGACCTACTTTTCCTATGACAAATATGTGTGATTATTTAAGCATTTGTCTACAAAGGTGCAAAGGGTGCTTTGATTCATTTCATCCCAGGAAACAAAAAATGAGCAAACTCATATTAACAGTTTATTTAATTAACTGGCATTTTAGTCAAGGTATGTGGTGTTTGCCTTTCGAGATGCAAAGGCATCCTGTGCTGTCTTGTGGATGCCTGCTGCCTGCAGCCCACCTGGACTGGCATCCCATTTTTTCTCAGTTCTGTTATCATGCATGCCTTACAAAAAGTCGCTTATTATACAAATTGGCTACTTCAATTCCTTTTTCTGGATGGTGTTTGCATTTTTAAAATGCAGTGTGGGGTGTTCGCTTATTAGTCAGTTTTCTTTAGCTGTCACTCAAAATGACTGCATGACTTGATTCCCTGCTGGTTAAAAAAAAAAATAACAGAGAAGCTGCCAGTCAAGTTTGCCAAACAGTCCAACAATAGAGAAACTGCAAGCCTAGAATATTCTCCAGTTTCTGTAATTATACACTGTGCACAGTAATAATTGTATGATAGCCTGGCATTCATTATGTGAGCTTAAGTGCTCACATTATAGACTTCTATTTTGAGGACATTATTACCATGCAGTAATAATTCTGTTCAGGTTGGTGATACCTAGTGTACATTAGTTTTTACAGAGTTAGGGAAATTCGTTAATATTCTACTTACAAATATGCCAATAAATTTGCTGCTTGATTTCTGTTCTAAAAGTGCAAAAGATTTTTTTAAAGACAAGTACCAAATCTTTGCCTCCATTCATCTTGAATATTTCAGAAAATATGGATTTAAGCCAATATCCTTATTTAGGCAGCGCTGCTATTAAATTGCTATTTAAACAGCAGAGTATACATCCTATGGCAACAAGTACAGAAGTACCAGATGTGACTGTGCTGGAATGTGCCATTGGCCAGGAATAATAAATTCAAGTCACAGTGTTTGATTGAATAATTGTACTAAGTATATCAGAGAAGACATTTTCAAAAGGCTCATAAGGATTTAGCCAACCAAATTCCGCTAATGATCCATAGAATTTATGGTCATAAATACCAGGTCCTCCAGTCTCTTTCAGATGAGGAAAATTACTGAAATCTTACACTTCTGTAAAACTAATCTAAGAAGAATTAGTTCATGTAACAGTTATTGCCAGGGAATTAGCATGAAACCCATTAGAAGTTTGTTTGCACAAATGTGAAGTCTTGAACAAATCTATCACTGCTGTGATAATCTTGCGAATGGTGTCTAAGGTTGGAAAAGCTCCAAGAAAATTTATCTCATACTCACCCAAAGGTGTGCCAGTGTTTGTGGCAGACATTCTCAGCATGCTCAAAAGATAGCAGTTAAACACTGTCTCAGGTGAGCACAGGCACAGAACTTTACCTGCAGTTGCAAGGAGATAAACTAAGCACTTCTTGATCTACGATGTAGAAAGCTGGTTAAGTTGATAAGATGGTTTTATTTATATAGCTCTTGGGAATAGCTAATTGTGGTTGTTCTGAATTGTAAGTGTTCTAGCCATGTGCTTGTAAGAATGAAATCCCTGTCACTGCCCAGTACTGTTGAAGGCTAATTTGAAAACATTTTCTCCTTGTTGCTTTGAGCTGTTTTCAAAGCCCAGTTGCTTTTGGTAGATTGAGTGGAACTCAACTGGCTTCCCAAATATACAAGTTTAGCTTTTTGATAACCTGATCACTTAGGAAATAGATTTCTGAAGATCCAGCTCTATGCCAATAAACTAGCTTTTGCAGTGCGGGCACAGATTGTAATGCTGGCTCATGGACAATGGTGCTTGAGTCCACTGATAAGCACAGTACCAATGCAGACAGCTAATTTGTTGTTTGAAAGTTTGGCCAAGGAGTCTGCTGCAAAGTGGTACTGAGGTGCCACTGAAGGCATGTTATTTGTGGCTAGGGTAATAGATTCTGCTTTAAAACTCCTGGGTTCCTCTTTAGAAGGCTTTGTACGTTGATATTTCAGGCAAATCATTCAGTTCCTCTTTCCCTGGTTCATCTATTAGAAAAATGGATGTCATACTGACATTCTTCATGAGCTATTTTAAGAATAATGTAATGACTATCGAGAATACTAAAATATTTTGAGAAAAGCTGTTAGATCTGCAAAGCATTGTTAAAATGTCCCATTGACAGGAATACGCACATTCTGGGAGCTAATATGTTGCTCAGCTTGAAGAGCTTAGAGGAATACAATGGAGCTATAAGGGGAAATTTTGTCACCTTTTCAGGACGGATAAAGGACAGCAAATCTTATACCGGGGACAGAAATAATGTGTTTTACTAACTGAACATTGGCAGACACGTCTTTTGCACGAACATCACTCACATTTCCTCTAAGCCTTTGAGATACACAGTTTATGAACTCTTGCAATTGCACTGAGAATAGGGTGTATTGAGATCATGCCTATAATTTTATCTATTTTAATGTTAAATTATGAATTTATGGATATAGATACTCTGTGAATAGCATAAACTATTTTCATGCAGACAGAAATACAATGTGACAGCAAATAATTACAAATATGTTCCTGCATTCTATGGAACTTTACCTTGATTACTTGACTATTGTATTCAGGTTTTTCTCACCTCATTATGAGAAAGAGAGGTAATAAAAATGAATAGAGACACAGGGCAGGGGTTATTCTGATGACATAATTCAGCAAGTAGGAGCGCTAGTCAGAACAGAAGAAAGTAAATTGAAATGCCCTAGATAATGAGGGCTGCTTTGGAAAAAGTAAGAAGCAGTGAATACCCTTGCTTACTTGGTAGTTACTCAAACAAGCAGATTTTTGTCTTCAGTATGACATTTCATATTAAAATATGAAGCAGTTAATAAAACTGACACTTTCTTTAAAAATAACAAGAATATTAGTTTCCTATGGAATTCATTGCTGTAAGAGGATCTTTTTTTAAAAAAACCCAAACCACCACACTTGTTTAACAGGATCTTGAAATGTGGTGGGTTGACCCTGGCTGGACACCAGGTGCCCACCAAATCCGCTCTATCACTCCCCCTCCTCAACTGGACGGGGGAGAGAAAATATTACACAAGGCTCATGGGTTGAGATAAGGACAGGGAGAGATCACTCAACAGTTACCATGATGGGCAAAACAGACTCAGCTTGGGGAGATTAGCTTAATTTATTAACAATCCAATCAGAGTAGGGTAACGAGAAATAAAAACAAGTCTTAAATCACCTTCCCCTGACCCCTCCCTTCTTCCTGGGCTCAGATTCACCCCTGAACTCTCTACTTCCTCCCCTCCAGTGGCTCACAGGGACGGGGAGTGGGGGTTGCTGTCAGTTCATCACACATTGTCTCTGCTGCTCCTTCCTCCTCAGGGGAGGACTCCTCAGACTCTTCCCCTGCTCCAGTGTGGGGTCTCTCCCATGGGAGACAGTTCTTGATGAACCGCTCTGGAGTAGGTCCCTTCCACAGGGCACAGTCCATCAGGAACAGACTGCTCCAGCGTGGGTCCACCCCAGGGTCACAAGTCCTGCCAGCAAACCTGCCCCAGCGTGGGCTCCTCTCTCCACGAGTCCACAGGTCCTGCCAGGAGCCTGCTCCAGCGTGGGCTTCCCACGGGGTCACAGCCTCCTACAGGCATCCACCTGCTCCAGCGTGGGGTCCTCCACAGGCTGCAGGTGGATATCTGCTCCACCATGGACCTCCATGGGCTGCAGGGGGACAGCCTGCCTCACCATGGTCTTCACCACGGGCTGCAGGGGAATCTCTGCTCCGGCGCCTGGAGCACCTCCTCCCCCTCCTTCTTCCCTGACCTTGGTGTCTGCAGAGTTGTTCCTCTCACATATTCTCACTCCTCTCTCCAGCTGCAACTGCTCAGGGTTTTTTTGTTCCCCTTTCTTAAATATGTGATCACCACCATCGCTGATGGGCTCAGCCTTGGCCAGCGGCAGGTCTGTCTTGGAGCCGGCTGGCATTGGCTCTGTCAGGCATAGGGGAAGCTTCTAGGAGCTTCTCACAGAAGGCACCGCTGCAGCCCCCCCACTACCAAAACCTTGCCACACAAACCCAATACGACCCAAACTGGCTGTTTAAGGAAAGCAGAAGAGCTGACTTGGGGGGGGGAGGCCTGAAGAACAACAAATAGGTACAACCTGCCCGTGACTACGTACAGGCTGGACACCAGAGCAGTGAGTTGCTGGGACAGCCTGCTGCTGAGACAAGCGAGCACGAGATGGTAGCTCTAGGTTTTATGGTGGACCACCACACATTTCTGAACCAGACAGCTATGGTCTCGATGCCCTGGTCATCAAGGGGTTGTATCTAAAAGCAGAGGCCTGGGCACCTTGTCCCAGTGCTGGGACGGCCATGGGGACTGTGGAGAGGTGAGATGGGCATGGGAAGGGAGGAGGCAGGGCTGGGTGTTCAGAGCACCTCTACAGAAAACAAATATGGGAGCAGGGAAACCTGTTGGAAAAGCAAGAAATATGAGGACAATTGCAAAAAGAGTAGTTTGAAAACGTTGCAGATGAGGTGACAAAGAGGAAAGGGAGGTGCCTCAGGGAATACTTGAGAGGCAGGTGATGCTGAAGACTTTTAGGGGCAGAAACACCAGAAGGAAAAGATGCAGAACCAAAATGGATGAGATGTTTAAGCTATCACTTGTGGCGGTTATTTTGCGAGAGGACAAGGAAGCATTGAGTATCTGAGAAAGCATAAATTGACTCACAGTCTTGCACCTCAATAGAACTTACTTTTCAAAAACAGAATAAGGAAAATCTCTAAATAATTTTGTACTCATATATTGTTCTAATCCTAAACAAAACAAAGTCTCTCTGTCCCCTGCCTCCCAAATCAGGTTAAGATTGAAAGAAAATAATAATAATAATTTAAGTATACGGGAGAACCAGAACCAGAGAATTATGTAGGTTGGAAGGGACCTCTGAAGGTCACCTAGTCCAACCTCCCACTCAAAGTGGGTCCAACTGGGTCAGGCTGCTCAGAGCCTCGCCCAGCAGAGTTTTGAAAGTCTCCGGGGATGGAGATTCCCCAACTTGCAATCTGTTCAGGTGTCTAATCACCCTCATGGTAAAATACCTTTCCACATATCTAATCAAAATTTCCTGTGTTGCAACATGTCTCTGTTGCTTTTCATTCTATTGCTGTGCACCTGTGCGAAGAGTCTGACTCCCTCTTCTCTGCACCCTTCCGTTAGGTCGCTGAAGACAGCAATAATATCTTCCCCCACCTTTATCTGGTACAGACCAAACCAGATCTCTCAGCCTCTCCTCATACATTGTGTGCTCCAGCCCCCCATCATCCACTGAACATGCTCTACTGTGCACGATTGTTGCATTTATTCCTAAGCTAGTATCAATGTCCATAATACGTCATTCCAAAAAAGTCAGGAGTAGTAACAGAAAAATGTTAAATTCATTAGGGTATAACCAGGCTATAAAGTGCTTAGAGTTCAAATTAAATACTAAAATCTCAAAATATAGCTTATTTTGGTATCTTAACATTAAAACTTGTAGAGACGTAAAACGTCGTAGAGACGATCTACACGCATACTGAATGGATTTCTGATGAATGTGAAATATTTTTTTCCCACCAGTGCCTGAGTGTTTGGGGAAAGTTATTTTGCGTTTGCTCTAGTAAGGACTGCAATTATAAAAAAATCTTTTGCGTATTTACTTCATCTCTCTGTGAAAGATCATTTTCTCAAATAGATCATGACACTTTTTTTTCCTATAACTGGGAATGTGAACTCTTTGAAGCATATTTCCATGTTACCTTTCAAATCTTGAAATGTGATGTTTGTTTGTCGTGGTTTTGGTTTTGTTTCTTTGTTTGTTAGTGTATTTGTGGCATGGTTCAAAGGGCTTCCTATGAACCCTGTTTTCTAAGGAATAGCTATGTTTTTAATTGACTGAGAGGGACGAGTTACCTAAATGTAGTAGTAGCAGGGATAAGCTTTTTTTTCTGCAGGCTGAATGAAGAGTCATTCACTGTTGTACATCCAAACAACTGTCCAAGTTGAAAGGAAATAGCATATTCCTCACCCCGCACCAATCGCGGGCACATGCTCTATCCTGTTTCCTCACCAAATCAGGATGATTAAAGTGGACCAGAGTGGAGGCATTTTGTTGATGTGGTGTATTCACCAGCAGGTTTAGAGCTACTGCTTGTGAGCTTTTATCAGTTGTTGCTACTACTCCTGCTGTTGAGAAAAGACTGGATTTTTGTATCAAAATGTTTAGTGTCGTTAGGTTACTAGTGTAGATTGAATGCTTTGTTATTGTTATTCTGTTTGTAAAAATGTGCCAGTGATGGGAATTGATAACTTCTTGATTATCTTCAGTGCCAGAAAAAATGCCTTGCTAATCTGCTGTCACACCATATCAACAAACCAATAAATCAAATAAATATTAGATATGCAGCTGACTGCCATTTCCCCCTTTGTGTCTGCAGAGAACCTGATTTAAAGTCACACTGATGTAAAACTAATAGCCATTTCTTTGCTCTTTAAGGCAGGTGCTCAGTAATGTCTAAACATAATCTGAGTCTTTGAGTTCCAGTTATGGGGCCCTCTTTCTGTTCTACTTCCAGCCTGAACTATACTGTCTCCAGCTTGGAGGACCCTGTTGCAGATGTCTGTAGACATTGAAACATTCATTTTTTATAAAATATTGGAGAAGCAGGTGAATTCCAGAAAAGCAGAATGCCTATTAATATAATTTCATAGGTTCTTCAAGCAGCAAAATTCATGAAGCCTTATTTCCTACTGGCTTCTTTCTATCCCTACTGTAAGAATAAACACATAATATCCTCACAGTCTTCTCACACAGTGCCTCCTACTCCTACATTGCCCTTAACCATTGCCCTCAAAATATCTCCAGTTTTTCCTCAGATCCCCTGGATTGCCACACTGTACTGTTCACTCCCTGCCTTGTTCCCAGTTCTCTCTCATGACTGTGGGTTTGGATGCGTAAGAGGCAATATCTGCTGGGGTTAGCTCAAAGTTATATCTATGTGGATTTGCCAGCTGCCAGGAAAATATTTATTCACTTACTAATTGGTCCCTGGCTCTTGGAATAAAAGTGCCTGAAGGCATAAAAATTCAGGCATAAAAATGCCTGAAGTCTGCTTTCCTTTCAGTTGGAACACTTCTTTGGACCCTTCTCTAGCCTTTTTCCCTGAACTTTATAGAACTTGATATCTTTGAGACATCTATTTCTGTGTCAAATTCTGTTGAAATCACTTGATCATTCTTAAAAATTACTATGGAGCAAAATGATGTGCAGGTGCATAAAGAAATTAGTCTTAAAATGATAAAAGAAAAGGTGCACAGAGCTAAAAAATAGGTATAGATTAGCCTGACATTAATGCCATATAATAGAAAGGTTAACTGTGTACTCAGCTAACAAAGAATTAGAGGCTGGATAGTAGAATTCTGCAAACAATTGTTTCATGAATGTTAGGTCTTGTTACACAGACCTGTTCTTTCATTGACAAGCTTACAAGTTAGAATGATGACAGCAACTATAATGACTAACTTTTTTTTTTTTTAAGTTCATGGGACTTAAAGTCATATGAGATCTTGAAGTAGGAGTGAGTAGGGCTCCCATTAAGTGAAATAAAAGCTGTCTTCTAGATGGATATAAAAATTAGGAAAGAATGAGTGAGGAAATGCTTAACAGCACCTACCAAACTCTTGGCCTTGAGCTCATCTTGTTTGATAGCATTATGAATGATGACACGTAATATTTGCTGGCTGGGTTTCCAGTGGCGGGTTAAGTTTTCCCAGGCTTTCAACAGAGATGTGAGGATAGTTAATAGTGCGTAGGACAGGTTACCATCACAGGTTGATCTGAATCATTTGGTCAAAAATATCACATCCAACCAGTTATGTTTTAATACAGAAAAGTGTATTTGGGAATCAGAAACACAGATTACATCTATAGGATGGGAAAATCTCTGTCTTAGAAAACAGTAATTCAGACATTGGCACAGCAGTCAGCAGAGACAAGAGCTTTTTTTTGTGAGATCTTTGCCAAGTTGTGGCTTCGAGCCTTATTTTGATCCATGGGTGTAGAAGGAAGACACGCAGTAGACACACACCCCTGTGAACAACACCAATAAGACCACTGTTAAAAGCCTGTGCCCTGTTCTGTGACTCACACCTCCTGGAGGATGGCGCTAGTGAAGGAAATTGAAAGGAGGGGAACAAAATGGTCCCAGAGGCCATCGATCAACCATTTGGATGTCAGACTTTAAGGGACTGATCAGCCCAGAATATTGGGAAAAGGCTGAAGAAGTAATTCGGTCATCCTCTATGCATACTTGTACACGAAAAAAATGCTAGCAGGAGCCAGGGAGGCT
The DNA here is from genome assembly GCA_013389945.1 of Fregata magnificens. NCBI lineage: Eukaryota > Metazoa > Chordata > Aves > Suliformes > Fregatidae > Fregata > Fregata magnificens. The sequence continues at coordinate 215,518 of WAAD01031553.1, forward strand.
TTTTCCATCTTCTAGACAAGCACCAGAAATTGAAATTAGATTAATTTAATCTTGCAATGAGGTGCAATTTTTTGGCACAAACCACATATAAATATTGAAAAAGCTTCTCAGAGGAAATGTTGAGTCATTATTTTTCTTGGAGTCTTCAAATTGTGCCAGTTTATCTGTCTGTATCTATTATATAAATCTAAATATACTGTACATACAACGTGTAGACAGATACATACTATTCACCTATGTATATCATGTGGGCATATTCTAGATATATCAGAGATAGGTAGAGGTACAGTTGTAGAGCTTCCTGATAACGAATGGCTTTATAACTAATATTGAAGACAAAGATATAAACATGAGATCTAAAATAATCCAAAGCTGTGCATGAGGTAGAACCAGAATTAATCTCCAGACTTCCCAGAATATGCTGAATATTCTTCAAATCGGTTAGTCAGACTTTGCTTCAATTTACATTACTGCACAGTAGGTGAAAATATGGATTTTCTTTTGGGAGGGGGGAGAGGAGGTTAGTGATTGCTTTTCCAGTAACAGAAAAATAAGTCAATTTAATGAACTATTGTGAAAATGTATCTGAAGTTTTTCAAAGTGAAAGAAACATAACAAAGAGTGAGAACAGTAATATTTCAGTTCGATCCAGGGGAAACTTAAATAGCATCATGTACCAGACAAAGCTAACAGCTCCAGTTTTCCCTCTGCTAAGAGGGATTGCACAAATGCTAAATCAATTTCCTTTTCAGAGTGATACTAATTGCCTTTTGTCCCTGAGCGCCATATCAGGCATTATCCTCAGCACCTCTTCAGAGCTGAAAAGCTTGGAGGATCTTAAAAGCCAAACACAGAAAAATGCTATATATAAAAAATATTTCTTAGACAAATTGTGTCAAATAAGGTACTAACTTCAGAATGACTTTAATGTGCAAGTGGGAGAAATATCAGTTGCTTAATGAGGCTGAAATTTATCCCCTTTCAGAAAGCCAATACGAGCCTATGAACCACTGAAAACCAATCCTAAACTTATGGCTTAAGGAGATTTAAGGGGACTAATGGCCCCATGTTATCTTTCTGCATGGAGTCAGCGTTTTGTTGCCAGTGACCTGGTCCCATGCTATTGATTTGTAATAAGACTTAGTATAAGGTATTTGGGATATTTTTCATGCCAAAACATGTCTTGGCTTCTAGTCTTCTCTGTGTTGGATGCTGGCCACTGCTAGTGCAATATCTAAAAAAAAAAAAATCTCTGGTGTATTTGAAATATTGATTTAGCCCTTCATCTTGCAAATCCTCAATAGACATTTCTAGAGCCAGTGTGATACTGCTATGTGTATTTTATGATATTTGGTATCTCTTGAAAAAAATACTTAGAAGAGATAGTTTGGTTCTGCCAGATACTATTTCTGATACATTCCACCATATTGCAGCCAGTATGGTCATTTCAAGCTGTTTTCCTTGTGGGATGCTGGTGGAAAACACATCAGAAAGCTTGGTTAATAGTATATCTTTCACCAGCTCATTTCAGGCTTAAGAAAATTGTCTTCCAATATTTAAAATTTGTCTTAAAGTTGCTTTGTCCGTGCTCTTGACATTTCTATGGATATTCATTTAGCCACACAGATTATTAAGAGCCTTAGAGCTATCAGGAATAATGCTTTAAGCCCTCATTCTAAGGGCTATATATAATGGGACTTTCAAAGTCCACATCTCCTTCTCTTCCAGCATTTAGTCTTTACATAACTGGACACCCGTATGTTCTATTAATTTAAAAACAACTACTTGGAAATACCACTATCAAGTCTTCTTTGTATATTATACCCTGATCTCTATAGTGTCATTGCATATTGAGAAGGGAAGGAGATATCCTCCCCCCCAATAAAAGAAAGGAAGGAAGGAAGGGAGGAAGGAAGGAAGGAAGGAAGGAAAACGCATCTCTAAGGATGTCCTGACATGCTATTTCAAAGGTACTGAGGGCTTCTAGGTGAAAAACTGATGTCCTGGAAACCTTTGCTTTTAAAATTCTGAAGGTCCACGAAATGTTACACTGAAGTTGTTTGAACTCTA
>WAAD01031553.1:217629-263153 GCA_013389945.1 Fregata magnificens
GAAGTTGTTTGAACTCTACAGAACTTCAGCCAAATCAGTGGCTGAAAACCAAAGGTAGATAGACTGGAAAAAAATGTGCATTTTTAAAGTAAGGTAAATATCCCTTGGAAGGATGTTTTCTCCCTTGTTTGAAACTCTTGAATTCTTACGCGCCTGTTTTAACACAAGTATGGGATTCACTCAGTGTTCATGAGGCAAAGCTCTGTGCCTTGTATTGTACACTGATGGATTGTTATCATTCTATCTCACTTTAAATATATATCTATATCCATGAAACACATCACTGAAGTATTGAATCTTGTGCATGTTTCACTAAAAAAAAAAAAAAAGATAAAATAGTAAATTTGTTGTGGCTATGTTAAATTAAAACAAACAAATGTTGGTATGTGCTTCCTTTTTCCAGAATTTATACTTTTCTCTACAGACATAGAAAAACCGTTATTGTAGTAACTTTCCAGTCCTCCCGGGTATTAGGTGCATTCTGCTCCCACATCATCTAACTAAATCTCAGGAACTTATGTGGCAGCTTTGATATGCTCAGACATCCGTTCTTTGAGGTGGCCAGTGCCTCGTAGGGTCTCAGCAGGTAGCAGGACACATTTCAGAGGAAGGATGGTTTACAGAAGTTTGAGGTATGTTTCCATGTATCCCTGTGCAAGGAAGTCTTTTTCTTGAATAGTCATAGAATCATAGAATGCTTTGGGTTGGAAGGGACCTTTAGAGGTCATCCAGTCCAAACCCCCTGCAGTGAGCAGAGACACCTTTAACTAGATCAAGTTGCTCAGACCCTCATCCAACCTGACCTTGAATGTTTCCAGGGATGGGGCCTCCACTACCTCTCTGGGCAACCCATTCCAGCACTTCACCACCCTCATTGTAAAAAATTTCTTCCTAATACCTAGTCTAAATCTACCCTCCTTTAGTTTAAAGCCATTGCCCCTTGTCCTGTCACAACAGGCCTTGATAAAAAGATTGTGCCCATCCTTCCTGTAGTCCCCCTTTAAGTACTGAAAGGCCGCAATAAGGTCTCCCCACAGCCTTCTCTTCTCCAGGCTGAACAACCCCAACTCTCCCAGCCTGTCCTCATAGGAGAGGTGTTCCAGCCCTCAGATCATTTTGTGGTCCTCCTCTGGACCCACTCCAACAGTTCCATGTCCTTCTTGTATTGAGGACTCCAGAACTGGATGCAGTACTCCAGGCGAGGTCTCACCAGAGCAGAGTAGAGGGGCAGAATCACCTCCCTCAATCTGCTGGCCACGCTTCTTTTGATGCAGTCCAGGATATGGTTGACTTTCTGGGCTGCAAGCACACACTGCTGGCTCATGTCCAGCTTTTCATCCATCAGTACTCCCAAGTCCTTCTCCGCAGGGCTGCCCTCAATCCCTTCATCCCCCAGCCTGTATTGGTATCGGGGGTTGCCCCGACCCATGTGCAGGACCTTGTACTTGGCCTTGTTGAACCTCATGAGGTTCACACAGGCTCACCTCTCCAGCTTGTCCAGGTCTCTTTGGATGGCATCCCATCCTTCTGGCATGTCAGCTGCAGCACTCAGCTTGGTGTCGTCTGCAAACTTGCTGATCTTGCTGTCTATGTCATTGATGAAAATATTAAACAGCACTGGTCCCAGTACAGACCCCTGAGGGACACCACTTGTCACCGGTCTCCATTTGGACATCGAGCCGTTGAACACTACTCTCTGGATGTGACCATCCAACCAACTCCTTATCCACCCAACAGCCCACCCATCAAATCCATATCTCCCCAATTTAGAGAGAAGGATGTTGTGGAGGACTGTGTCGAAGGCTTTACAGAAGTCCAGATAGATGACATCCATTGCTTTTCCCTTGTCCACTGATGCAGTCACTCCATTATAGAAAGCCACTAGGTTGGTCAGGCAGGACTTGCCCTTGGTGAAGCCATGCTGGCTGTCTCGAATAGTCCTGGAAGGAGCAGCCTGGCCCCTGAAACCTGAATGTTGCTTTTTAATGACTACATGTATGGTTTGTGCATGCAAAACTATATTGCAGTGAGATCGTTGGATATGGTGGGTTGACCTTGGATTGCAGCCAGACGCCCACCCAGCTGCTCACCTACTCCCCCTCCTCAACAGCACATGGGGAGAAAATAGGATGAAAAACTATGTGGGTTGGGGCAAAGACAGGGAGATCCCTTTCCAATTACCATCACGGGCAAAACAGACTTGACTTGTGGAAAATTAATTTAATTTATTGGCAATTAAAATAGATGTGGATAGTGAGAAACAAAGACAAATTAAAACAACCCCTTCCCCCCTGTATCCTCTTTTTACCAGCCTCAACTTCACTTCTTCATTCCTGACCCTTCTACCTCCTCCCCCTGAGTGGCGCAGGGTGATGGAGAATGGGGTGTTGCGGTCAGTCCATAACACTTTGTCTCTTCTGCTCCTTCCTCCTCACACTTTTCCTCTGCTCCAGCATGGGATCCCTCCCATGGGATACAGTTCCCTCAGGATAAACCTGCTCCAGCGTGGGCTCTCCACAGGCTGCAGTTTCCTTCAAGAAATATCCATGGGCGGCAAGGTGGATATCTGCTCCACCGTGGTCTTTCACAGGCTGCAGGGAAATACCTGCTCCACCGTGGTCCTCTCCTATGGGCACCTGGAGCACCTCCTCCTCCTCCTTCTTCTCTCACCCTGGTGCTTACACTGCTGTTCTCCCTTTCTTCTTTTCCCCCTTCCTCTCCCTATTGGGCATTTTTGCCCTTCCTTAAATATGTTTTCCCAGAGGTGCCACCTTGGCTGTGATGGCCGTGGCTGTGTCCTGCACGTGAGCACCGACACCCAGTATGTTAGCGAACAGTTTTATGCAGAATTGATTAGGAAACCAATACTGCTTCTAGCACGACCACATTTTCACTTTAACGGATTAGTTTCCAAATCATGTACTGTTTTAGTTCTGGCTTTTGTATTGTTGCTTTGAGAGCTGCTGTTCTGAAGTTTTCCTTTCCTGCCAACTTTTGATGTAGGGGCTCCATGCACAGCCGCAGCGGCCCCGAGCCAGCCGCCAGGGTCTGGCAGGCCACTGACCTGTGAACTGGGAAGGATGGCATACAGACTTTGGGACGGGTGGTCACAGTGACTGTGTGAAAGAAACAAATACTAATACAAATTTTCTCCCTGTTCTTGCATGTACACTGTTGTAGACTAAGTACAATGTCTTTTTTTTTTAAAATGTTTGCATATTCCTAAAGAAAAAGTATATTTTGTTTTCGTAAAAGACTGAAATAATCTAAATGGCATTTACTGTGTACATCTTTTTTTTTTTTTTTCCACTTGATGAATATTTTTCCAAAGTGTTTCCAAGAAAAGAATTCCAGTTGATCTTGTTAGCAGCCATGGAGTGAAAATCTGTGTGGCTTGTTCCTCTGAATCAGTGTAATATACCAAGAGGAACTTTGTCCAGAAGTTGCATAAGCAAAAGCATGTAAAAGATTAACAGAAAAATAAAGGTAAAATCACACAAATGTGGATCAACAGAAAGGCGTTTCCTCAAAACTTATGTTTTAACAGGATTTTTTATGTGTCTAGTAGACTACATCTTCTTCTCTTTCTCCTGTTGGGCAGCAAGAAGTGCTACTGCTTCTGCCGTTGACTTTATGGAAGGTGTTCATATGTGCAGTGCTTTGGACCTAGCAGTGCAGGTGGAGCCTTCTCCCGTAGATGGTGCCCTATCTTTAGCTTAGCATTATGTTATCATGATGTTGTTTCTCCTCAAGAGGTAATGGCAGGGGTTTTGTTCTGCTTGGGGTTGCTGCAGTCTCTAGATAATCCCTTGATTACTATAAGCTACTTGCAGCAACATCAAGACATCAAAAGCACTTTTTGCCAAAAAGAGATGCACAAATCATGGAAATGAGCCTGGAGTCAGTGGGTATGTTTATGCTGCACACACTTCACTGGAATATAAAGATACCAAATTACCCAACAGGCAAGGAGTCTAGCTGTGAAAGTACAGAAATCTAAGTTTAGCTTCCTAACAGGAGAAATGATCTCATGCTGTCTTGCCAAGCCTGGCAGCATACAGACTGCATGACATACATGAGTACCTGACGGTTGTCACTGCCTGTGAAAGACTGGACTTGATTAGTGGCTAATAAGGACTCCTGAATTGTAATTTATAAATATAACACACCTTTAGTAGAATGAGAAACTAACAAATACTAAGAAAATGTACTTGTAAAGGAGGAGAAGAGATCAGCAGGATGCTCAGTCAGCTAGTAACTGGCCTTAGCTAGCATATTCTGGCAGTGTGACTTTAGTTCAAGTATCTAAAAGAGTTAATTACTTTTACAGATTGATGAGAAGGTAGCAGAGCTTCTGGTTGTTGTGCCTCAAAACCCTTTCATCATTAGCTGTCTGTGGAGAGAGGCCTGAATTACTGTCTCTTGAAAGACAGGAGAGGTCCAACTTTCATGGTTCTTGTGGTCCCTGCATGCTAAGCTGACTTTCTTTATCTGTAGTAGATTTTATTCAGAGTTTCCAAAAGAACTCCTGTGATACTAACAACAAAATTTGGGTAAAAGACTTAGTTTGGATTTGGGGGAGAGGCAAAGGGAAATTGTTCTTGATGTTAGCTTGAAATAAAATTATGACCATCATTCAGCTGTAGACCTGTTTAAAGCTATGACCAGAATTGCTGCTCAGCAGAAGCATCTTAACAGTATGTCTAACAGTTAGATTTGCTAAGATGGATATGACCTTGAGTGCAGCAAGAGGCAAATCATTAGGCAGCTGTCCGGTACAGACCCTAAGAATCTGCTAATGGTATATACAGTAAGCCAAACTTTTGTCAGTTGACTTTGGTCTTCTACACAGAGTCCAAACCACTGCTGGAAAAAATTTCGGAGTGGGTAAAATGAGTAAGGTTGAAAGTAACATTTAATATATATAATGTTTCTAGACTTCCAGGGCAAAGGTAAGTTGTTGTGGAGAGCCAAATTAAAGAAACAGCTGGAAGTTGTCTCACCAGAAGTATCTACAGAAAGCAGCTGAAAGGAATCATGGGAGAAATTATCCCTATATATGCTAGCGTGTTCTCTAAGCATTACATAACACTTAGGAGAAGTAATATCAGGCATAAATCTGCCTTACACTTCAACAAGGAAGAGTTCCTGTCACCCCTTACACTGCGTTACCCCACCCCAGTATGCAGTGGGAGGAAGTTAAGCCGAATGTTGGCAGATGAGCTGATGAAACCATCTATATTGCCTTGAATATCCCCAGCTGTGAATGCAGCCTGTGGCAAACACTGGAAATATGAACTACTAGACATGCATCCTCAGACACTATCACTCCCATGTTTGTGGATAACGAACAGTCTAAGCAAAACTACAGAAGTGGAATATTTCAGTAAGGTGCCTTTTCTATCTGGGCACGATCAGATCTAGTGGCCCCTAAGAGAGAAGAAAAGAGTCCCTCTCTGACCTCAGGCAGCTTGTTTCAATTGCACAGAAAGCCTTTGACTATGATTTAGGACAACTAATGTAAGACAAACTTGCTGATGTGGGAAAGTAATAGGATTATGTTGGCAACATGCTTATGGAGAATGACCCTGGACAACAAGGCCACAAACCTTGGAGTACAGAAAGATATGTTAAGATCAGCGTACAGCGTATTTTAGGGGTTGGACCTGCTGCAGACATTAAGTTAGCGGTGCTTCTCTCTTCTGAAAAAAGAAACGTGCCAGCAAAGACTGTGTCAGCAAGGAACCTTGTACAAGAAATGTCCCTGACTATGAAACCTGACGACAGACACTTAAGGGTGTAAGGACGGATTCCAGTATGGATACTGCAGTACAGTGGTACAGCTTACCCCAGCAGGCTACATCTGCAGTCATCAAGGGAGGAAATAATCCAGGTGAGGGCAAGAGTTTATATTGTTATCCCTTTAGATAATAGGAAAGCGTAAAAAAGTAAGCTTCATCTTTAGGTTTCATCTCGCAGTATTTGTCAGGGGATGAGACCCATGAGCATGAAACACGTACTGAGAACCTGGACACACAGTCCTTGATATCATCAAAAGCTGCCCCTGATGCATGCTAAGCGTCCTGTGTACTGAACCACATGTGGAAACACGGTATGTATACCCTGTTGTACATTGCCATACTAGTGTATGGGAATAAAAGAAGTAGCGCAGAAATCCATGGACTATTGTCAGCCGCCTGCAAGGCCTGATGTGAACGTCAAGCTTGTGGCTACACTTGCAGAGCAGCATGGCAGAAGCTGGGTAACTATAGCAAGCCATTTTCTGAAGCTGGAGGGATGCAGTCATGATATACTGTTTCCTACAGGATTAAGGCCTTAAGGGGGACTACGAATGTTAGAGATCCTTGGCTTTGGTTCAGAGAAGCACCTGGAAGCTTGCATACATATAATGTCACTTCTCCAGCTGGGTAGGAAGCTCGTAAAAATCAGTTTACTTAAAAGTTTCATGGACCCAGAACCCAGGCAATGTTGTCCTGCTCAGATGTCCTGCTGTGTTTGGTATTCCTGCTTTTGCATGAATTTACTCCTGGAAATGATGAGATGAGTACAAGTTTAAAAAGGAGGATGAAGCAGAGACAGAAGCCTTGGCAGGAGTTTGATTTCTGAAATCAGGTTGAATGTCAAGGAGCACTTTCTCTGATCAGTTCATTCATTTGTAGGGTGTTCAGCTGACCTGAGGTGTTCTGTACTTATTCTAGATAGGATTTATGGACTGATGTGATTAGAAAAAAAGTAGTAGTTTATGGATCTGAATATGCCTTTACTCTCTCAAGTACAAATCAGGAGTAACACAAAATTAGTGTGAGAATGAAACCCATATGTTTTTTCAGTTACACCCCAGTTTAAAGATTATATTGTGGGAGTGGGAGAAAAATACAAGCTAGTAAATCATATATGCTGCTTAGACATTGAATTGCTTTCCTCAAAATTAAATAAATTGTGCATGTTTGGGAGAACCATAATGCAAAGGCAGAGGTGTCAGCAGGATACAATTAAGTTGTGAATTGCCAAGCAGAGATGTAATGTGGAAAACCCTTATCTGTTGTGAGCAATTCTATTTGGATTACTCATGAACATTTCAGTCAGATTTCTCACAAATACAGTTGAGGAGAACTTCATTGGCTCTCCTGTAGCTATGTGAGCTTGCTTCCCTGAAATAATATTACATTTGTGAATGTATCCATCTCGGTATACGTTCTCTTTTCCCTCATATATGTTTGCTTTCCCTTGTGAAAGTCATGTTTGTGGGTTTTTTGTCTTGTCTTTAATGAGCTGTAGCTCATTGCAGTGTATTCTGTATTATATTTAAAGTACCGGTACAGATATGCCATGCTCTATAAAAGGCAAGAACATCTCTTATATAAGGAGAAAGGAATCATTTCCAGGGAAGGAAGTTAAAATTATAATTCAATCAAGGCAATTCTGTTCTTTGTTTTCAGACAGGAAGTGCACTATCTTAAGGACACCTGAATTTCATCTGACAAAGTTGTCACTTGTTTATACAAATAATATAATTAAGTAATGCAAACCGTCAACAGGATAAAAGAGATTAAATTGTCTTTTTCACTCAAACCAGATTCTAGCTAGTTCCTGACAGAAAGTTGTCCTAAAACAATGCATTGTTGGCTAGTCTTTCCATAGAGATTATTGTCGATAGGCTAAGCTATGAAGGCTGGAGGTGGGTAGGTACACTCCCAACTAATTGCTATTCATTTTTCAGGTATCCATTTTAGAAACAAACAAAAGCATCATTTGCCTGATGCAATACGTGAAGTGATCTTTTTCCTGTGCAAAGCCTGTATTTCTTTACTTTTCAGGACAGAACTTGAGAGACCAAATCATATACTGCGGAAAAATTTTGAAGGTTCAGCTTTAGAAAAGGAAGAAACAGGAACATGCTTTCATGTTTCCCAAGGCCATTTTACAGAATTCCGGCTTTCCTGGACTTTAACAGTCTGTAACAGATGAACATATAGTTTCTTGAGTATATATTCACTGAGAATGGCTAGTTAATCTTAATTTCCGAGATCAAGACCCTAAATACAAGCTTCTCATATACAAGACTGTCAAATACACCAGAAAGCTGCTGCTGCGGCACCCAAAGAGTCAGTGCGGAGGCTGCAGCTGAGCAAGCGGGAAAGTTGGTGCTTGTTCTTCATGAACGGTGCCCCCACAGATCACAGTCCAATCTTCTCTGTTCATTTCTGAATGGCAAATAAGCCCTCCTGACTAGGGAAGTTAAACCACCTGCATTGTTACAACTTATTTGGTTTTCATTAAGTCTATAGGACATTCTGTTCTTTTTCCCTGGTGCTGTGTTAGTGCCTTTAAAGTTTCTTTTTGCTAGTAATAGAAGTTTATTTTAGTTCTTCTTTTGAAATATGGATAAAGAGGTTTCTACGAACACATACTCAGCAAATGCGTCGATATGTTCTAATTAATGAATTAGCCATTCAGTGCTACAATAATTCACTTTATCTCTAACCATTCCCAGTAACTTATTTATATAGTGACATTTCTTTATTAACAAACTGCCATTTGCATCACTGTCACATTATTAATTATACTTTTAATAATTCTTTACTGCTTGGTCTCATCAACAAAGAAAAATGGATGGTGCCCATGAAGCGTTTAGCCTTATCTTAATTCTATATCCCTAACACCATTGCCAGTAGCACAAGAGTAGATACATAATACTTTAACTGGCAGTTCTTCCCTTTTGCACATTCTTTTGTCTCCTTTTCTCTCCTGTATGCCAGTATCCCCGAATTTGTTCATTAAAGGAAAGGATGTTTCCGTATTAATGACTATTTAAATAACAGAATTACGTTGCTATTGTACCTGCTTCTTTCAGTCCCAGACAATGACTATGCATTAATTAGTGTTAGAACATTGGAAATTCCTATGAATTTTAACATTTTATTTGGAACAGTCTGTGTGCATTATTGAATGATTTTACACCTCCTAATGCAAAACTGATGATATCTCTACAAACCTCTGGGGGAGTATGTGAGGTCATTAAAGTTAGATTTGCAAAGAAAATACATGGATTTCTCTCTTACATTACTCTTTCCTGTGCTGATAATGCTATTTTTGAGCTCTTGCTCAGAATGGCTCATTTGTATTGAAAGATTCTCTTATCCTTTATCCTATTCATCCACCTTTCCAAACTTTCATTTCATAAGGCGTCGTGGTTTAACCCCAGCTGGCAACCAAGCACCACACAGCCATGCACTCACTCCCCCCTGGTGGGATGGGGGTAGCATCAGAAGAGTAAAAGTGAGAAAACTCGTGGGTTGAGATAAAGACAGTTTAATAGGTAAAGCAAAAGCCGCACACACAAGCAAAACAAAACAAGGAATTCATTCACTCCTTCCCGTGGGCAGGCAGGTGTTCAGCCATCCCCAGGAAAGCAGGGCTCCATCATGTGTAATGGTTACTTGGGAAGGCAAACACCATCACTCCAAAAATCCCCCCCTTCCTTCTTCTTCCCCCAGCTTTATATGCTGAGCATGATGCCATATGGTATGGAATATCCCTTTGGTCAGTTGGGGTCAGCTGTCCCGGCTGTGTCCCCTCCCAGCTTCTTGTGCACCTGGCAGAGCATGGGAAGCTGAAAGAGTCCTTGCCTAATGTAACCACTACTTAGCAACAACTAAAACATCTCCACATTATTGACACTGTTTTTAGCACAAATCCAAAACACAGCCCCATACTAGCTACTACGAAGAAAATTAACTTAATCCTAGCCAAAAACAGCACATAAGGGAAATGAACTGTGGTTTTTCAGTACTTAAAAGATTCTTACAGGAAAATAAGAACTTACGTTTTTAGCTGTTAGTGTTGTCTCCAGAGATAATGGTCACTGAAAGGCAGCCCAGCATGAAAAGCAAATATACATGTCAGAAATTAAAATAACAATTTATACCATGTCTCCTTCCTGTCTTCATCACTGATAGTTTATTCCCTCCATGAAGAAGGATTCTAGAAGTATCACTGGTGTTTTGGCATCGAGGCATCTGCATAGGAAGAAGAATGATGAAGTTTTATTAAAAATTCTCCCTGAATTCCTAAGTTTGCTCTATATTTCTGCTGATTGTTTATTATTATTTTTGTTTTTAAAACAAAGGGTTTTTAAATTCATTGGAGCTCACAACATAATTAGCACCCTGCCAGTGACTGAGGGAGAAACACTGGCAAACACAATCCCTCCTGAAAGCAATGAATCCCTCTGTACTACTTACTGAGCAAAATCTTAGTGTGTTAAGCCAGGCAGATTGCTTAAATAGATTTTTTTCCCCTTCAGAATCAGGTATTATATCCATAACCTACATTTTTCTGTTTTAAAATAAACTTTTTTTCCAAAAGTGAATAGCGACATATATTTAGGCTTAAACTTACCACTCTGTATTAACAAAATTTGCATAGAATTTATAATATTTAAGTAATATATTCTTGATGGTTAGGTTCTAAAGAAACCTATTGAATAGGCAAGAAAAATACTGTCTATACATCCAGAACCAAAGGTTGTTGAAATGATTAAACAGCTTTTAACAGCAGAGAAAAGAAATGTTTTCTTCATTTCAGTTTGATTTACTTCAATAACTAGTTCAAAGTTAAGGAACTGCTTAGAAATAGATTAAGCTGAAGCATCATTATCTTTAAATGGTCTATGAATAAATTCTCCATCTGGGATGCTGAGACTTATGAATTCATTCATTAACTGTATATAAAATTTGCTTTGGTGATAAACCAGTTTTAAGTATAAAATGTTTGATACATTTTTCCTCTGTATACAACACATTTATAGCAATTTTATTTAAATAATAAATACACTTAAAAGGCTGGGGTTTTGCATTTCAGTTGAATTCCCATTTCCATCCAAAGCAGTTTGATATGAGTCGTACATAAATAAAAATTAATCTTCTTGTAAAGAAGAATTAGCATTCATTTCTAACAGAATGCTATGTAAGTGTTAAGCATTTGAATAATTGTGCTGAACTAAATGAATTCTTAAATGGGAATGTAAGGTATTTTTCTGGTAGTATGTGGAAGTAACAGATTAGTTTAAAAACTAGATTCAGTTGCAAAGCAACTTTTTTTTTAAGTTTCCCTACTGACAACAATCAAACTCACTTGAGGAAAAAAGAATAATACACATTCAAAATAAACATAGAAAGGTTTCTTTAAAAAATTTGGTTTACGGTTTTTGTATTTTCAAGTGCATAGGGATTATTTTCACAAAAAAAGTTTGAAAATCTCATGAGAAATAATTTTATATTGAATTCTTTTTGTGAAAAATATTTGACAGGTTTTCCAGAAATATTATAGTTCAGGGCCTTATAAATAAGCAATTCTGTGATATATGGGAGACAGAATGGCTATATAAACATTAAGTCATAATTCCCTACTTTAGGAGCATCTATACTCAGAATTTTAATTCAGTAGAAAATTCCAACACTTCTACAAATAATTTAATTTCCAACTGGAAGAAAATAAAGTTTTGACATTTTCTACTTGTTAAAATTCTGTTTAAAAGTGGTGGAAATATCAAAATGGGCAATATTTTTCCCTCAGCCAGAGTGAGACAGTTAGTTTAAACTTTGATGTAACAAGAGTTACATTAATTTATTTTTAAAATGTAGATTTATGCTTACATTGTTATTGATTTAGTTTGTATGTGTATGATGCTGGTATTTTAATTAGAAAGACTTGGTTGCTTTATATTAGGCTTCTTTAATGACTTATCAAAATTGGAAATTTAATATTCTTTCTTTAAAACAATAACTGCAGTGGGTCTTGTTACATCACACAGCTGACAGAGAGACCTATTCCCAACTTGCTCAAAGTTGTGAATTAACGAATTTGTTTTAAGCATAAAATTGCCAGAGAGGCGTTTCAGAGTGTAGTTTGCTAGCCACTCTTGCTCGTGTGTACCCAACACGCCAGTGTGCTTATGAGGGGAATGAAACCTCAGCAGTAGAGGTTGATTTCTCAGTGCTGGCTGAGCTAAAGGAGAAGTAAGAGATTTTATTATGTGAGTGGTGAAGAGCACTTTTAAAGCAGCAAGGATCTCACTGGTTTCAACTAAGTGCTGATATACTAATTATGCCTTAACTGCATCTCCTGTTTCCTCCTAGGTCTTACTGCTGCAGCATCTCTTGTATCCCTGGCTTGGGCTTTGGCTTCCTACCAAAAGGCCCTCCGTGACTCCCGTGATGACAAGAAACCAATCAGTTATATGGCTGTTATAATCCAGTTTTGCTGGCATTTCTTCACGATTGCAGCAAGGGTTATTACTTTTGCTCTGTTTGCCTCGGTTTTCCAGTTGTACTTTGGGATCTTCATCGTGCTGCACTGGTGCATCATGACCTTCTGGATCGTCCACTGCGAGACAGAGTTTTGCATCACTAAATGGGAGGAGATAGTTTTTGACATGGTTGTTGGGATAATCTATATCTTCAGCTGGTTCAATGTCAAGGAAGGAAGGACACGCTGTAGGCTTTTCATTTACTATTTTGTGATCCTTCTAGAAAACACCGCCTTGAGTGCTCTCTGGTATCTGTACAAGGCCCCACCAATCTCTGATGCATTTGCCATACCAGCACTGTGTGTAGTGTTCAGCAGCTTTTTAACAGGCATTGTTTTTATGCTAATGTACTATGCCTTCTTTCACCCCAATGGACCAAGGTTTGGGCAGTCGCCAAGCTGTGCTTGTGAGGACCCTGCCTCTGCCTTCACCCTACCCCCAGAAGTGGCAACAAACACTCTACGGTCCATCTCCAACAACCGGAGTGTCACGAGTGAGCGGGATCAAAAATTCGCAGAGAGGGATGGGTGTGTGCCCGTGTTTCAGGTGAGACCCACCGCACCGTCCACACCTTCATCCCGGCCACCAAGGATTGAGGAGTCTGTCATTAAAATCGATCTGTTCAGGAACAGGTACCCAGCGTGGGAGAGACACGTGCTGGACAGGAGCCTGAGGAAGGCGATCTTAGCGTTTGAATGTTCCCCTGCTCCTCCACGGCTACAGTATAAAGATGATGCCCTTATCCAGGAGCGCTTGGAATATGAAACCACATTGTAAACAAAACATAAACACAGCTTGAAGAAGCTCCGACGTTACAGTCCAAATTAAGGGTTGACAGTAGGGCTGTAGGAATAACTAAACTGCGTACTACAAGTAGAGCAGCAAGCTGTAGTGTTCTTAGTCTGGCTATCATCATGATTATCATTTGATCCACTGTGTGCAGTCTGTCTGCAGGACACTGATACAGCAGCATCACCTGAAAGCCTCAAAAAAACCCAAATCCTGACCCACACATACAGATCAGTTACTTCAGCTGGGGAAACTCACCCACGACTCCTTGCTGCTATGAAACTCTGACTGCACAGTACTTACAATCAAACCAACAGGAAGGCTCTGACCAGAGCTTTCAACTTCAGCCAGTAGTGCATTTTATTTTAGAAATGAAAGACTGATATTTGCTTAATCAACGGCAAAAACAAACAAACAAAACCTTTTCAAAAATAACAAAACTGTAGCACTCAGTGATGCTGTTATGAAAACTCGTTTCTGGGGAAAAAATAGGAGCACAGTAGTCTTCAACACTCCCATAAATCAACCGTTCAGGTTAGAATAGGTTTGCAAAATAGTTCTTAATTAAAAAGATACATCGTCATGTTTGTAAGGCTGTCATTGGAAAATAAACTAAATTCTGATTAATTAGGTCATAAACATTCATACTACCAGAACTGTTTGTTTTCTGTGGAATTTCAAAGTTTTTTAAAATGCAATTTAAGTTCTTTATGTTACTTTCACCAGAAATCCTATGCAGCTCACTTCTGGTTTTCAGGAGAAATAAGGAGCTCTAGCACGTAGTGATGTAAATTAAATGATAATCATGATTCAGTGTTCAATTTGCAAAAAAAAAATATATATATATGTAAAAGAACAGGGAAGTATAGTTTTCGTATTCTAAGCTTTTTGGAGGACCCCATTCAGATATTTCGGAAGAAACTACAAGGAGATGAACACACTGAAACTTCTCTGTTTCAGGACTGAGAAAGCATGATTTGGTGTGTGAATGTATGCAGGGGTGACAAGAGACTGTGACATGCCATACCCTTCTAGTGCCAAACATTGTATAACTGCAAGGTTGATATTGCCTGAGGGACAGATAAGGAGTGGCACGAGCCCTACCAGAACAAGAAGCAGGAAAGACCAATCAAGTTCTCAACGTGTAGAGACAGCTTTGATTTTTCCCACCCAAGGTGAAAGTGACGTCTTTTAAAGGCTTTCAGCCACCTCTTAGTAAGTATATTCGCCGAAGTATAATATAAGCAAGTTACGTGGAAGACCCTCTTCTGCCTGTTCAAGACTTGTGTCCGGATACGTCTAACAATTACGTTGAATCTCTTGTAATAGAGTGCTTTTGCTGCAAGCTTTTGGGTTTTAAATACCTCCCTAAATCTAGTCAATGGTATCCTCCTTTATGTTAAAAGTATCCCCTGATGGTGCTTTCAGATGCATTAAAGGTGCAAGTCAAAATTTGACAGTATTTTTTTTAGAGCTGGTGCAGAGTGAAAAACTCATGAATTATTTCAATATTTTTGTAAAGTAAAAATATGGTATAAAAAGGTTACTTTTTATAAACCTCAAATCTTTTAATACATTTCATTCTCTTTATAGCTTAGATTTTAAGAATTGGTCCATGAATTTTATCAACTGGCTTCTGCAGGTTGATATAAACCTGGTTTTCACACATTATGGATTTGTTTTGCAGTGTAATGCCATATGAAAGCCTACGTGGGTACTTTTAGAACAGTCTATAAACCATGGATCCTGCTTCAGATGTAAGTGGCTTGTAAAGACACCAAGCGATTCCATAAGAAACAATTTGCTATAACTATTTCCATCCGTTTTAGGAGAGCGAAGCAGAGTGGAAGAGTTACTGTTGTAAATGGCATTGTCAGGATGGAGAAGACCTGATGATTGGTATTGTAACCTTCGCTGTCAGGTATATCCAGTGTAGTCACTGCTGTATATGCTGCTGGGTAAATTTCAGTCTTTCCTGTTATTAATATATTTGTACTATGAAATGGCCGAGGTTACACAGCCTCTGTTTATTTGTATGCGTTCAATTTGCCATTTTTAATGTTGACTTTTTTTATTAGTGAAATGTTCGATACCTGTTGTTCTCTGCTGGGGCGAGTTCCTCAAAACAAAACATCTGTGGAGGTGCAGGAATCTGCAAGTCAGAGGGAACTTTACACAGATCAGAAAACACCCGTGCTTCAGGGCTTTCTTAGGTATTTTGAAATTAAGCAGTGGCCAACTGCCTCTATATTAATTTTTTAAATAAAAGAATTCTTTGATAGTCCAAACCTGAAGCTTTGTACAAAGTGATTGCCCTTCCCTCCATGGAGATATAGCTGATTATTCAGAGAAAAGCACTCATATTTTGTCAGAAAATATACCACAGCAAGAACTGCTAAAAAAAATTTTGGGAGCAGGTCCTTTTTCCTGTCAAATTCAGTGGAGCCTTCACTCCAGAATCAAATGCTAGCTTGCACAAGGAAATTGCTGTTTTTCTTTACAAACAAGGCAGATGGTAAGCTTTGTAATCCAAGATGTGAGGGTTTCTTTGGGAAACAGTTCAATGTGTTCGCTGCTGCTTTAACAACTCAGAAATTTTAGCATGAGTGAGGCACAACGGGCAGCGCTCTCGAGCCCTTTGGTCAGGGCTTACAGAATTGAAGAAACGTTGCTTCGTACAGAATTTAAAGGGTTACGGTCTGCACCGGTGCTTGCATTGCAAGGTTTCTGAAGAAGGTTTGGGGTGAGTTTATTTGTTTTGCTCTTGTTTGGTTTTGGAAGGAAGGACACAGAGGCGTTATTTATCCATGTGGTTTTTAATATCTAGCATTTACTTTCTTTACTCTCCCAGCATTTTTTATTTTTTTTCAATAATGTTTGTAAATTTATCTTAAGCAAACTACTGCAGGGTCTGAGTGCACAGCGCCATATGTGGCAGTACATATACACAGCTCGTCTTCAGAATTCAATCTGGCTGTTTGAGGAAGGGGGAGAAGCCATTTTATACCAAGGCAAAATTTGCTCTCCAAAATCTTGCTCTGTTATGTTTGTAATGTCAGTGATGATACTTGCACTGAGAACAGGACGGCTACTGAAATCTTAACACTCAGATGACTACATGGACAGTTTCTTAATTTGCTTTGCTGTGAACAGTCGCATTAAAAGCTGTAAGAATTTTTTATAGAAGTTGTCAAAATTAAACATAGTCCACACTGAAATCCTATTATGGCCTTACAGACCAATAATCAATATGCACTATTCTTTCTACCACAGGCAGTTTTAAGATCTATTAATAAAGTTTAATTAAGACAGCAATAGCAAAAAAAGAATTGTAAAAAAATATAATTTCTGCTTTTGAAATAATGAAAAAATCAGGTCTTTTAAATTTCATTCCAGAATAACATGAAAATGAGAAAGTTCATAATTATATTCTGGTAAAGAAAAGCAATCACATCTCTTTGTTAGAAGTAAGAGTCATGTAAGCATTGTTCTAATGAGTCAAACAAATTTGCCATCAGACTTAACAGTAACTTCTCTGGCTAAAGACTTGGTCCTAAAATTTTGAGAATTGTGGATTTGTATGTTACAGAAAAGATAATTTAAGTAGTATTCACTACTCTAATTAGATAAAGGAGAGGCAGTGCATACACATGTTCATTCAGAAAACATAAGAAAATGTAAGATAAACCTTTTGTCTTATTTTAAAAGATATTTGTTCTATAATAAGATAATCTTTTTTTAAAAAATGAATTCTTTGAAAATATGTGCAATACTTTTTTCATGCAGCTTTAATTATGAAAAAACTAATTTCCACTTTTGTTTATATCAGTTTAAATATGCTTCCTGTGCTAGAACAATGTGTCTGTGCTTGGGTTATATCGGCTTGATGGCATATAAACGCTATTTTCATTGGCAAATCAACAAATTTTCTATTAATTAATTTCTATAACATTTGAGAAAATTTTCCTTCCAAAATTAAATGCTGGGCCTCAGCTGCCTGATTTTGTAAAGTTTTCAGCAGAGAAGGTAGATTAAAATTTTATTGGAGCTGTAATTTTTAATATGTGGTGAATAGCTATTAAAACCAAATTTGTTTTAAAATATATGACAGTGTAGCCAATATATCCTTATCTCCCCAAAAGAGCAATTCATGAGTGGTACTAAAAGTACGAGTGCTGCTTTATTTGGAAAGGGACTCCCGATCACACCATATATTCATTTGCTTTTTATTGGCCAGCAAATATTCGCAACTAGCCTGTTGGTTTTTTTAGAACCCTAATTAAACAATTTTGAAGTGTTTGTGATTTGATCATACAACTCCTTAAGAGCCTTAAAAGTGGTGCTGTACTGCATTTTATTTGGCTCTGCCAGTGATTCAGCTCCCAAAGCCACTGCCCTTTCTCCGCTCCGTCCCTGAAGTTGTGCAATCCGGAGTGACTGAGATGCTGTGATTTATTCTGCACCCCTTGCACTGCCTGCACAATGCCAAGGAAAAGACTTCAGCAGATTGCTGGGGTCCTACTGCTGCCTCTCTTGCTCCTGTGCATGGTGGGAAGCAGAGTAAATTGCAGTTGTGCATCCATCTAACAAGCTTATTTAGGTTGAGTCCCTGCAAGAGGTGCGTGACGAAAATAATTGCAACACGTGTCCATGAATTTACAAGCCCAATGCTGTAATTACTAATTCTGTAGTATAACAATGCAGAATGTGGGAAGAATTGTCTAAATACACAATAAGCCATTTGATTTTGCTAATTATAGCAATTAGACTAGTTCGCACAAAGCCCATGCTCTCAGCAGAAAGCCAAATGGAGTAAATGGCAAACAGCCATTTATATACCAGAGATATTATCTTAGGAAACCCTCCCTTCATTGCTTATAGAACTATGTCTTTTCATTACAGCATTGAATCCATTCCTCTTTATTCTGTTAAAACAGATAAAATGCAAAATGAGAACAGATTCTTTTAAATCTGGGAATTAAAAAACCCACAACAGATTACTGCAATTCACATATAGTGATTTTTTGAAACAAATTCTGTCATCATTTTAACGTGGCTGCAAACTGCTGAGTGATCTGCTTCTGAGATGATTTCTCACATCTGGTATGAGCAGATTTCATTACAGGAGAGACGGAGATGACCTTGTAAAGCCTTGCTCATGCAAGGTTAGGGGAATAGTGTCACTGATCTACAGATCACTTGCAAAGCTTTTTTAACATCTGAGGGGTCCCCTGGGACCATTTGTCTTACCGTAGTGACCTGACTGCAGATGTTTGATGGGATTTCTTCACAGTTATACTGGTATGAATATGAGAAAATCAGGCTCCTGGCCTTGAGTGAATAACTGCATGAATTCAGACCACGGTAGTGAAAGTCCTCACTTCCTAGCTCCTAACTGAAGTCAGCTGGAGATCTGCTTCATACCGAAAAGCCTGAATGTCACTTGGCTCAAACCAAAATACGTACTCTAAACTTAGTGCTAACTCAGCATGAATCAAAACATTTCTTCTTTCCTTTTTAGTTCAAACACTTAAGAATATACCCATTTTGACCGAGTTGCCATTTTGTGATCCTTTTAAGGAGACTTTGAAAAATGTCTCTGAAACCAGTAATTTCCAGTGATCCTTACAAAAGCCAATTGCTGACCAGCGCATTCATTAAAAGGAACTTTTTCTAAACGCATAAGCTTGGCTCCTGTACTTACGTTTTGTTCTGAATGATTAGCATCTAATTCTTATGCAGAGGATCTTATATACCCATTGGTAAGCCATGTGCCTACTCTGAATCCTGGAGCAAAGAGGACAGATATGCAAGATGCAGGGGGAAAAGTCCTCTTCAGCACATTTATGGGGTGATTTGCATGAGCTGGAGAGGTAGGAGAGAAGCTTTTGTGTAATTACGACAGAGTTATAGATGCTGTATTCATTGATAGAGATTTACCAGAAATTGTGAGATAAGTGGCCAACTAATAGAAAGATCAATCTAAACTTCTACATGCAAGGCACTGTAAAATAAAAACAGCCAAGAAACTTTAAAGTGTAACCAAAAATCTCATTTCCAGGAATGGTTGGGGTAGACTTAAAAATGTAATGGATTTGTCAATGTAACTAGATGCTACATTCATAGAAACAAAGACATGACTGGTATGGATACAAACTTTTTCTGTATCTGTAGATTTCAGCCTCTTGTTTCAGATATCTTTGGAAGCAATTGCTTCTGGATCTTACTTCTGGGCATGCTGTAGCCCTAGGCATGCTAGCAGCTTTTCTACACAAAATTGGTTCTCCTGTAGGAAAATCCACATCCTTTTAACAATGTGTTGGGTTTGGGGTTTTTTTGCACTGAACTAAACCTCACAGAAGCATTTCTAGTGTGAAATAGGTGTGTCCATTCAGCCATCTAGTGTGTAAAAGGTACTGCAAAACAGAAGTTCACCCATAAGTGATTTGCTCAAGGTAAAAAAGCTGCTAGCTGAATGTCTAGAAGAGCCTTCAGAGATGTAATATAGTGCTAAGGCAAGATGTAGGCTGTGTTTGGGTGCTACAAGCCCTCTCGGGACAAGACCTGGGCATAGTCCAGCACTCTTTTCCCCACCTCATGCACCAAAGAGCCCACAGAGAGGAAAACCACATGCATGGGCTAGACAGAAGTCACAACACAGGGGGACCAGATACCTGGCATGCTGCAGCACACACGCAGAGGTCAGCGCAGGCACATCAGGGGCCTCAGGCTAATACTGTGATCCTCCAAACTGCACTAACCAGGAGCTCCTGAGCTTTTTATGCTAGACATTCAAGCACCTAAAATTTGGCTCCTGGACTTGGTCAGAAACACCTCGGTCTTCACAGCACAGAGTAGCTCAGCTCCTATCTCCCACCTAAGCCTGCCAGCATCCCCTGAGCAGGTATTCTTCTGCCCATCTTACCTGAAGGACTCGGGTCCTCTGGGGTGCTATCAGATGGAGCTTTGCACAGAAATACTCGTGACTGCTTTTCCAGCAGTAGATTTGTGGTAAGCAAAGACCAAGGGGAGAGCCAGGCTCAGTTATCTCTTCAGCTAGCAATGATTCATATCTCTAGCTACTATCTCTCAGGGGAAGGCTATAGGGCTGCACACTACTGAGGAGAAGGGCGTGCTTCCTCCCTCTTATTTTGAGGCTGTTCTTCCTCTTTGTGCAAAAGTGAAAGGTTATCCTGTGCAATGTAGACATACTTCTAGTATTTTGATGTATTTGGTCCCCGTAATGCTGAGGACTCGGAAGTTGTTGCACGTGTCCAGGGCCATTGCCTGCGTCCAACCAGAGTAATGTCTACAACAAAAAATTGGGGCAGATGCAAAATCACTCTGCTCACCTTCCAGCCTGACCAAACGCTGTATGAACATGGTTAGCACTGTGACAAAGCCTGAATCTCTACATGCTGCCTTGAATCAGGTCTATTAATGCACTGTGTGCTACTCTGGCCACGTTCACCTGGTTTCTCGTTGGAGCTCAGGCAGACTTTGTGTGTGCACCAGAGATACACCATGTAGCTTATCCATAGTTCCCGGAGCCCGTGGTGCACTCCCTTTGCGATCCCAGTTCTTTTGCCAAAAAAAAAGGTCAATTTGGGCTAAGCAAAGGGCAAACAGGCTCTATGCTGTCTAGTGAAGCATGTGGAGCAGATGCGGTTTCTCTGGACGGTACGTTTGAACCACAGTTGTGTGCAAATTGCCCAGGTTATGGTGAATGCAAGAAGCAAGTTCAGTACCCACAGTTTGGAGCATGCTATAAAGAGTACTCTTTGTGAAAGTGTTTTGTTTTTCTCATACTAAAAATAATAGGATCATGTCTCATACTTGGGAGCAAATTTACAGTATCAAATGAATTTATATATATATACGTATATATATATGTGTGTGTGTGTGTGTATACACATGACAATGAGTCCTGAGATTCTATTAGGATTCAATCTTATAGTTTATTTAAATTCTAAGCCTAAAAAAAAAAAATCAGGAGCATCATCATCAAGGGTAATCAATTGATAACTGCAAAAAGAAAAGAACATTATTGGAAAACACATTCCAGTCATTACTGGAGACAGCTTTGCAATGTATTATGCCAGTACTTTAATGCGAAGATGTGGAGGAAATATATCTAATGCTATATTTCATCATCTTAAGTATTTTGGTAAAAGAATAGAGTGGGGGAAAAGAAAAGATTTGTACAAAATAAATAAGGATTTGTCACGTTTAGTTAATCAAGAAAGAAAAACAACATATAGGCAAATGGCAAAGGGACCAAGTAAACCTTTTGTTTCATTTAATGTTCGTTGTATTTGTTTCAGTGAATATCAGTTATCAATGTCAGTAGTTTATGAAGGAAATAACCTGCAATAATTAGGATGGTTTACTTGCATTTTGCCTGAAGAACACTAAAGATTGTTTGTTATCCAACAAATATGCAGTTGCCTGATACCTGCTGTCAGAAGGAAAGATTTGCTAGCTCATGGTTTATGTACTGAAGATAAATTTCAAATGCATGTATTTGAAAACAATACCCCTGTCAATTTAAATGTGCCATGAATACACAGTAGCTATTTCTGAAATTTTAATTACTGATGCTTTTTTCAGTATGTGTTCTGCCTTATTATCTGTGAATCCCAGATTGTTTCTTAGACAATGTTTGGTAAGAATTAATTTTAAATTTTATGAAGATGAGGAAAAGATTACTAGCCAGTGAAGGCACTTGCTGCATTGAAGCTCAAGTATATGTCTTCAGTTTCTGGCCTGAGTCACCATTCAGCATTAAGGATAGTATTTGAAAAATATAGTTACTTTCTAACAGGATCTGATTTACGGACAGATAGATCTAAAATTGTTGCAGTGACTGGGTCAGGCAACGGCAGTAGCTACAAAATTCAAAAGTAGCCACTAATGACTCCCAACATCATACCCTGGGTTCCCATTTTGGGACACACGTAGCTTTCCTGTCGGCCAGCATCTGCACGTGCTGTGATCGGTCCCGGCGCCGGCACTGTGGGTGTTGGAGCTTGCTGAAAGGGAAGACAAAGTAGGCAGCTCATTTCCAGCTCTGGTTGCCCCTGGGTTATTGGCTGACCCACAGGAGATATTTCACTGAGAACACTTTAGCCATCAGTGAGATTACCACACTGATCTGGGCAGGATTTAGCCTCTAGACAGCACTGTATGGACAATGAAAAATCTTCCTTTGTCAGCAGAGAGGGCAGCTGCCACTATTTATAGTCACAAAGTGCCAGCATATTGTCATGTATTTGTGGCTGCTATCGATTCCTCCTTTTTTATTTTATTGGAACAGCTTGGAATTTGTCAAGCTTTGCTTAGGTTGATTTGCAGCTAATTAATTCAACAGACATTTTTAATCTTGCAAATTTGTGACTTGTAATACAGTAATCAAGCTCCCGTGAGCAAACATTAATCAGTTAGGGGGAAAAAAAGAAAGCCGTTGTTAGCTGTGTTCAGCCTGGTGCCCACACTGGAAAGAGAGATCTAGAAGAAATGCAACATTAGTAAATTCATCCTAGCTAAGTTTGCATCATTCATCTTATGAATCATTCATCCATTTGATTTGTTTTGTACATGCAAGGAGTTGTATTCGAAAGAGGATTGCTGGGATTGAGACAGCTCTAGTTACCATCAGCGAGGAACTGGCCAAATTTCCTTCTGGTCACCAATTTCCTTATCAACCAAAAAGTCATTCTACCCAGCAGCAGTATAATTTCATTTCTGAGATGACTGTGCTGGTTGTGGAACAGTTTATCCTGGAGAAATGACTGTTACAAAACACATACCGCATTTAGCAAGAGCGCTAAGAACTGGGTGAATGAGTGGAGAAAAATATTTTATTCATTGCTTTTAACACACAGGTGGATTTTAGCTACTTTGACGTGAAGCAGAAGGGAAAAAGGCAAGGCAATGTTGCCTATACCGAACTTGATCTCTGAATAAAGAAAGGTTTGTGATCAGCAAAGCATTAAGTCCTTTCATAAGCAGAAAGGATGTAGGTTAGCACACTTGCAGTTTATAAAAATCAGTAGGAATGAGTGGGTGGTTTAATATTTAACCTAACTCTGGTACTTGGAGGAACACAGGTGCAGCAACACAGAACTTTGCAAGAGCTCACGGCTTGGCTGTACCCCCTCCTGGTACAGAGTTTTCAAGCAGGGTGCTGCCACAGCCCCCTCTGGTCCGTCTGCACAGGATACACATGTATGTACGTCACTGAGTAATCTGTACATACATTTTATTGTGGAAGCATCTCCACTGGTAATCTTAGCAGGGAGGCCAGAGATCAAAAAGACACGAAAGCAAAGAAATTATTCCTCCGGTCAGGATTAAGAGGTGTTTGTGAAACGCTGTGGAAAAGCTGCCCTTGCTGTTTCAGTGAATAAAGGGAGGAGCAGAGTCTTTTAACAGCAAAAAAAAAAAAAAAAACAACCAAACCAGCAAACCTTAATGCCAAAATACTATTTATGGTGCAATTACTCTCTCCTCTAGGAAAGATATTGAGTGAGAAAGTTCTAGATATGTTACAAACTAACTGGAACATGCAGGGAGACTGTGAAAGATACTTTTTAGGTATAACTTCATTGCTATTGACAGGAGTTGTTTATTAGCAGTAAGAGATAAAGGTGTCTCAAAATAAGGCCTGGGAGACAAAGATTTTGTATGGCTGTTATGCCAGTGATTGTTAAATTTAGAAATCATAGACCTTTGTATTAGATTATAGGTCAAAGAGATTTTTTATTATTATTATTTTCTTTACAGAGGTTAAATCTCAGATGGCTTCCACAAAAAAACATAAGGTTTAAAGTAGGCTCAGAAGATGGGCTTTTCTGTGTATGGAATATTACAGGCCTGGTGTCGTTCAAGTGCTTGTGCATTTTCTCGTGCTCTCAGTTTCTCATGCAGTACGTCCATATGCAAATAGTGGATTTGCAAGTCTGTGTTCCTTTAGCGCTGATAGTCCTCACATCAGCTTGTTCCTGCACAGCTGAGGAGCACATACGTGGGGGGTGGGTGGGAGGTGGGTACACTTGTAAAGGTGTAGAGCAGGAAAAAAATAGAGAAGATCAGTAGATGATGTGGTAAAAGCCTTATTATAATAAGGGAACAGCTGTGAATCTTTAGAGTAGGTGAGCCCTCACAGTATTTGTTCATGCTCAGGTATTCTGTCACTCAGCTCATCACGGAAATCACTGCTGAAGGACTTTCAACCATATTATCAGTTCTCAATTTTTGCTTGTTTAGAAGCTGGAACAGTATCACTCTGCTTTCAGCACAAATCACTTTGGAGGCATCCATAGCCTCATGCATAATCTGTAAGTGTAGCACGTCATGACAGGTCTGTTTTCTTCAAAGATTCACTCAAACAAGTCTGCAAAATTTACTAGAAACTGTTCTGATTTTTTTCCTTGCTTCCGTTTTCCTCCTGTGCTTGTGAGTCTCATATGCAAGCCCCACCAATGAGAGAAGACAACACCCAGGTTATCTAACAGATTTTTTTTCCTTCATGTAGCAATACAAAACTCAAGAATTCCTTTCCTTAACACCTGGCTATTGAGATAACCTCTATAGTTAGAGAGGAAAAGCAAGTTAAAGATGCAAATACTGAAGTAATTTTATCAAGTGCAAAGCAGGAACATTTTTAAAGATAGCTATCACATTTTGCTGCTCAACTAATCTTACTTCATCATTCCAAAGCCTTGGTATATGCCCATAGCAGCCTAGAAGTAAATATCTTTTGTTTCTGAGATCATTTCTGACTCACAGAACAGCCACTAACTGGGGATCGTGTTGGATTAACAAGCACAGATCCTCTATCCCACTGTGGTTCTTCTTTAACAGGACTGCAGTTCCTTTAAATCAATTCCCATTGATTCTCAAGAGCAGAAACTGTCTCCTGTGTAATTTGTTCTGCTTGAGGGGACAGATGTTTTGCTGTCTATTCTTTGAGTTGTGTATTATTAACAAGCTAATGTTTATTCTTACAAATGAGCATCACTGTATTTTCCTACAGGTGCCATTCCATGTATAAGGCTGTCTCAACAGTGGAAGCTAGCTCTGTTCTTCTTCCCATGCTTACTTACCTGCATATTTAATCAAATGCTAACTTAACAATTGCTATTTCTCATGCTGCAGAGCCATGCAAAACCCAGTTTGACTTCTGGATTTGACCCATGGCATTAGCAAATGGGAGAGTCATCTTCCCACTGTAAGCCGAGTGCATTGGAAATGGTACCCCCTGGGACGCAATAAACACAGTTCCTTACCATGTTGATTTTATAGTAATTTTCCAGAGTACAGCTGTGCTTTGAAACTTTGTGCAGCTCTCTGTAATCTTCTTGTATTAAAAAAAAAAAAAAAAAAAGGAAAAGAAAAAAAGAAAATAAAACCAACTTTAATTGTTCTTCCTCAGTATACATTGTTCTCTTGAAATTTGGGATGTGCAAGGAGCATGTCAGTTAATTCACAGTGGGTGTTCCAAACGGATTCCTACAAAACCTATTAATAAACCCAGTAGTAATTAAAAAGAGCATATTCTCCAGTCATTACAGCAAAATGTATACTCAGATAAGGCTAACTAGTTTATGCATGCTTCCACCCTTCATCTCTCAAGATACAGAACTCAAAGTTTGTTTTCAGACTGACTGGTGAATTTGATTTGTTTTGGGGAAATGTCTGCAAAAGTGTTTCTAGGCTATTAGTAAAACAGGTGAGCCTTCCAAAGCAATTTCATGTGAGGCAAATGATCCTAAAAGACAGACTTGATAACAGTTGTGCTTATAAAACCTTCTTGAATGATCTACAGCTAAGCAAAAATAAAAACAAACCAAAAGACACTCTTAAAGGACTGATAGAGAAATTCTGCCTGGTGAACACGTCAATAAGTCATACTTACACCAGCACTCTGGACAGGAGCGTTTATTATACTGGGATTTGCTTTGATTACAGGCAGTTTATAATCATAAAGGGCTTCCCTGAAGGTCCACTGTAGCAAATGGAT
Source organism: Fregata magnificens (assembly GCA_013389945.1). Taxonomy (NCBI): domain Eukaryota; kingdom Metazoa; phylum Chordata; class Aves; order Suliformes; family Fregatidae; genus Fregata; species Fregata magnificens. The sequence goes on from WAAD01031553.1 coordinate 243,774, forward strand.
GACTTTCTTTTGACTTTAATGGAGTCCAATAAGCCCCAGGAGTAAGCACATGGGCATTTTGCTTTTAAATTTCACAATGCTTCTCTAAGTGAAATTTATTTTTAAGGATTGTCTTTAATAACTATTTTACAACTTACTTGAACTTTACTATCAGCTGAAACTGTCAGTCATTGTGCACCCAATACTGATTAGGCTAAATCAATGAAAATGTCTGAGGAAGAAATATCAGGCTTCGTATTAAAAAACAGTCCACTGGAAATAATGCTAAAGCATTTCTAGGTCTTCCAATCCTGCTAGTCACTGGATGAGGCCAAGATACCTGGCTGGATTCCAGGATAAATTAAAATAGCTGTTTAAATTATCAGATGGCTTACTAATATATTCATATTTTAATATTTTCTATGAAAAAAAAGTATCCTTTAAGCTATACCTTTCAATTTCAAGAAAATTCTCTCTATAAAACCTAAGTCACTGGGCGTTAGGGCAGCAGGGGAAAAAGTGGACAAGTTGGGGCAGGGAAATTTGATCCTAAGCTCAGGCCAGGGTCCCCCTGCTTTCCCCGCCAGCCTGCCACCCCAGCCCTCCATGATACTTGCCTGTCCTCCTTTCACCACTGAAACCCCTGAAAATGGATCTAGGATTTGGATCCTGGCAAACCTCATCTCAGTCTTTCGTGCTGGGTCACACAGAGAAGGGCCAGAGGCACCTCGATGGCAGGAGGGTAGGATCAGGCAGGTGCAGGTAGATCCTCTTTTGTTCCAGTTCCTCCAATGGCTGACTACCACTGACACAGCTGAACTGGTGATGGGGAGAGGGATTGCTGCTTCTTGGGGCAGATGTTGCCTGTGAGCACTGAGACTTGGAGATATTATTTGTAGCATGCCTCTGTGAAAAGGAAAGGCGGCGAATAAAAGTTATGACACGGTGAAGAGGATGCCTATGTATGTCAAACACCCACAATGCCAAAACACCGTAACATCAAGCTGGATGCCTAGTCCGTAGACGTTAGTGCTAAGAACACAAACAAGTTTATTAGCTGGTGCAATGCAGTCCTCAAAAATGCAGTTTGTAGTTTTCTGTCCTTTGCAAACTGATACGCATAGGGAAAAACAAAGGATTGCCTTTGCTGTTGTTTCACAAGAAGAAAAAGATTTTTACATCTGTTTCAAAGGTGTGCCTTTTAGCATCTTTGTGGTTTATGAAATAAGGCCTGAAAAATACTTCTCTCCCCTTCAAAATCAGATTATCTTTTTCTGCTGAGGTTTACATAAAACTATAGAGCCCTGACTTCTCTGAGAACCTGAGATTCTCACAGGCCCTATCCCTCCCCCCCCAAAAAATCTGAGCAACTGAGCAGGAACTCCTGACAAACATTTTGGGGAAAACTGCAATACCATGCCACACCAAGAAACTTCACATTCCAGTTTTATGGTTTTCCACTTAGTTCTGTGGCAAGAGCAGAAAAAATTAAAGACCACGACGTGCAGGATGTGCAAGTGTAATTGGCAATTACCAGTGGCTCTGCCACCATACTACGTAGGTTCAGCACACTGTGAACGTCAGTGACTCCTCATTTTGGGCTGCCAGAGATGAAGTTGGTAAAAACCACACATCACTTTTGAAAATCATAATCAAAATACAGGGAGCTTAGAAAGGTAAAATTAAGCAAAGTAAAAAAAGGAGTTTCAGGATTTCCTTAATAGAAAACAAAAACAAAACAAGGCACAAGTACATCTTTCTCTTTCATAAATTATGTGTAAACCATATGCACACACTTCAGAAGTACAAACCCCATGTTTTCATGGGCCAATCAAAAAAAAAAAAGCCAGGTGCCTAGTGCAGAATTCATGATACCAAATTGCATGTACCCATGTTCTGACCATCAGCAGTGGGATCTAACAGTAGGACTCAGAAGAGCCAGCACATTGCATGTTCAGTAATGGGATGTATTAGGTTGTTGCTACTGAAGACAGGAACACATCTCCAAATTGTCTCTCTCCTAGAAGTAGGCTTGTTTTGTGAAATTCATTCCCAGAGCCTGAAGTCTTTTCTTGCGCCTGCACACCCAAGTTGTGCATTTTGGTAGAGAAAACTGCCCGCTCCTCTTCCCAGGCAGGAATGCAAGGGAAAGCTGGGGCTGCCTCTGCGCCAGGGGCTGTTAGCTGGAGCTCTGGGACCATGATGTGAACCCAAATCCCTGCTCACCCTGAGTGGACTCAAGCCAACACTTTTTTGGAGACTGTGCTGTCTGCAAGAGGGGGAACACCGTCCCTCTCTCCAGATGAGAAAAGGTCACCGTGAGGGCTGAAATGCAATGGTGCTGGGCACGGGCAGGAAGGCCCAAGAGGAGCTGCGACTCTGTGGTCCAAGGTGGAGGCTGATCCTCTCCTTGGGGACTGCTCGGTGTGCGGGGCCTCTGCCTGGGCTGGGTGTGTACACACAGGCTCTGCAGGCACATCATGTGTGGGATCCCCACCACATGGGCACATCCCCCATGGATCCAGATGTGTGGGTACAACCCAGGCAGGCTCCCAGGTCATCTATCCGATCAGTCCCCGGGAAACGCAGGCACAGGATCCCTGACCCTGTGACTCTCAGGTGGCCTGGGTGGAGAATGGGTGTGTAGAAGTTCGCAAGTTCACCCAAACTGAGATGGTGGTGCCTCCAGGCACACACGGTGGTGCATCTTCAGGCACTCGCAGTGTATTTCTGCCTTCCAGGAGCTGCAGTCCCAGAGGTAGACCAGATCTCATGTGATGCCTGGTAAAAAGTAAATGACTTCCTAATACTATTAAAAGCCTGTAAAAAAGTGCAAATGCAAATAGACTCAAATACTTGAAATTCAAATTCCAATAGTATATTCTGTGTTCATTCCTATGTTATTAATGCTAAAATAATTTTCTTTTTTTTTTTCCCAGAAATCATAAAGTTTCCTGCTTTAAGTTGTTGCATGATATAGAATTAATTCCAAATAAGTGGATTGTTACTGTATAAGTCCTGAGTATATTTTTTCAGTTATTCTTCATAAATACATTTTACATCTAACTACCTCAGCTGCCTTTTGTTTTGTTTTGGCGCATATGAAGTCATGCACTTTCTATATCTGGGGATTTGGGGGGAGGAGTTCTTTCCATTTTGAATAACCAGGTTCAAAGCCATGTTGATCAATTTATAGGGGAGATCAATTTAACAAGACATAATTATTGACAGTTGCAGAACATACGTTTTATTTTTAGGTTCTGTTGGGGTATAGTTTAACAAAAAACACCATAAGCTGCTTATTAATTTGCCTTAAAAAATGTGTGCTCTTTCCTATTCAAGTTGTGTTATTTAACTCTTCTCTTGTACACAATTTATGTGACAAAGACTAACGTAACAGTTGGCAGATAAACAGCAAATTGAACAGAATGGACCAATAGTTTCTCAGTTCTCTGTTGTAAACTGTTGCATTATACACTGATTGTGCTAAAACAATTGTTACTGTGCTTATACTCCTTAGTCACCGTTGCGGAAATAAAGTGATTGAAGATCACATTTGTGTTTATGGAACAGTGTAGATATCCCCCCCAGTACAAGCACAGTGACTTGAGGTGAATGATAATCATTGCAGAACTTGTGCTTTGACTTGTAAACATTGTAAAAATGTATTTGGTATTTTATTTGAAATGAAGAATCAAAATAGTTATTAAAAAAGAAAATAAATCTTCCTGTAAATATATATATTCTGAATCCATGTATACAAACATTCCTTTAGAGTTCAGATTGTGAAGAGTGTCTTTATTGGCTAGAGGCCACTGCCCTCTGCGGCAGAGGTTACATGTGCTATAGTAAAGAACACAGTGTGTGAAGTATTTGATGTACTGCAGTACCATAGTTCTTTTGGTCTGTTAAGTAAGTTGCAATTTGTGATGAAATGAAGTTGAAAGTAGTGCTTCATACTAACAAATTTCCTTGGTTACAACTTGATTTTTCTTGTAAAACTTAAAAGGAAAACTTGAAAATTTTATATATTTGGATTTTGTAGATTTTTTTTATTTTATTGCAACACAAGGTACCAAAATCATTAAATAAAGTACACTGTGGTCATTTTACCATGGTTCTAGCATCTTTTTTAAAACTCTTTTATCCTGGTGGACTGGCAAAAGGATGCTAACTTCTGAGCTTCTGAAATTATTACCAAACAAGACAAAAGTTGGCCTAGCTTGGACAACAGTTTGGGACAGATGATCTCCAGAGATCCTTTCCACCGTTAATTATTCTATGATTCCAGGCAGTATTATCACAGGAGCTCCCATCCCCTAGTGCAAGAGTGATGCAAGTGGCTCCCAGACTACCTCTGGGACTGGGAGAAGACTCAACCTGGGGCTTGGACAATCTTACCAGTGTTGTCCCAGCAGGAACCCCCAGGAAACCACCAGGTATCCCAACAGGCACCTTGCCCAGAGCAGCAGAACAGGGTGCTCTGGCCACTGTGGTCAGGTCCCTGAGTGCTGTCTTGAAGGAAGATCTCCAAAAAAGATGTCCTTGCCCAGGGAGCAGGCTAGCAGATCCTCCCCGCTCCTTGGCCCCTCAGAGCCAAAGTGCTCTCCGACATGGGGCCACACTCCCCAGCTGCCCACAGCTGGTCCACAGCACCGAGGAGGGGAGAAGCAAGAGGACCCTGACCCTGCCACTGGAAAGGGGGATTTCTGGGCTCTGCTCTCAGGGCTGTCAGGGGAGTGCAGAAACCCAGGACTCCTCCATCACCTGAGAAGGGCCCTGTTCACAGGGGACAGAAGAAGGTGCTTTCTTGCTTTTATTCCCCCTTCAGACTCCTGAAGGCATTGCCGTTCAGTGAGCCCCGTCGAGTAGTGGGGGAGGGAGAGCTGAGCCTCAGCCCAGTCTTGTCCTGAGCCCAATAATTAGGAAAAACTCCAGGGAAGATGTAGCTGCTTCCTTGATCTTACCATGTTCAAATCCCCTCAAGTTGAGGAGTATTTAGTTTCTTCTACTTCTGCCTCCTGGGCAAGTCCTTTAATCATTAAACTATTGCACAAGTTGTTGCTGTCTTTGGCAGCATCTCCAATGGCCTTAATAGCCCTCTTGGACTTCATTGCCACATTTGTGTGTGCAGTGTCACCCCAAGCACCACCCAAAGTTTGTGCAATGAAGGCCAGCGCCCAGATCCCTCTGCCTGTCTGTCCCATAGCCATGCTCCCACTCCTTCTTAGATGCTGCTTCTTGGCCTCCCTCAGGTGACCAAGAAAGGGAGACGAGGGGAAAACAACCTACCAAACAACTAAATAATTAGCGTGAGTTCAAAAAGAGGAAAGAATATATATGCATATGTCTTGGGTAAGTGAATTTGACTGCAAGTAGGGATGATATGTGACTGATAGATTCTTCAAGGTTTTGTTTTTCACGGGTATCTTGTTGTTTGGCTAAGGGTATGGAGGGAGCAGTTTGTTATTGTAGCTCGGCAAACATAACAGAGGGAACAGCAGCCCAGCATCACTACTGGTAGCTGTCTTATTTGAAATGAGTCCTAAATCCTCAGTGCCTGTAACCCTGTGACTCCCCACCAAAGGCTCAGAGACCAAAAGGCAAGTAATAGAAACATACTTTTAAATAATTTTCTTAACCATTCATGTGAATCAGGGGGCAGAAGACATCAAAGCCACAATCTTGAGCACTGGAAAGTCATTTGATGACACCCCATAAGTAGATAATTGGTGAGGTGAAACAGCATCCCCCAGAACGGCAGCACAAGGAGCATTTTTGGTCTTCTCCGCTGAGCTGGACTGTCCCACACACCCAGAGGAACACTTGCCTTGAGCAAGTGGGGCGGCTGGGCTGACCAGCCATTCCAAAGCCAGGAGTCTCCACCTGAAGATCTTGTCCTTGCATTTAGGTGTCTCTGAAAGGAACTGGAGATCTCTAACACAGCTTCCTACTCCTCTCCCCAAATGCGGGGCTTCATGGGACACATTAACTGGGTGGGTAGGTGCCACGGCGTGGGCCTAGTTAGCTTGGGGTAAAAGGGATTTACTTTGCCTGGTTTTAGGCAAATTATTAACCTCTGAGGCAAAAGCTTTCTTCAGGGGGCTTTTAATGTAAACCTTCTGCATGAAAGAAACAAAGCAGTTTCTTTTTAGGCTGAACAAAGGTAGCAAACAGTTCAATTAGATTCTTAACAAAGGAATAAGAGAAAATTTTTGAAAGTGGCTTGAAAAGTGCTTATTCAGAGCACTTCTTGACTCTCCTGCCTTAAAAGAAGACAGAAATATTTATAGTTCCGGTAAAAAAACATGCTGAAAAACTAAAAACAGGGACTTGGTTATAAAAGCCTCAAGTGTCTTGGCAAAATTATTCATGCAGGGTTTTTCTCTTACTTTGCTTAGCTTGCGAGCTAGTAAGAGGCTTGACTTAATACTGCTAATAATGCACCTAGGGACCTGTGTGCATGGGAAGGAGCAGTGTCTTCCTACTACAGCAATGGGAGGCTTGGAAAAGGAGATTAGAGTTGAGAACTTCTTCTTCTTCTCCTGAATGTTGCACAGGTATAAAGCGCATTTGTTCAGTGACTTCAGAAATGAAGCTGGAAAGTAGGAAAGTACTGATGTAGTATTTTTGCTGTGGGAGTGTTTCAGACCCATGGTCAAGCACAGAACCACAGGTGAATTTGATGTGAAGATGGGTTGGAAACCTGCTCTCTGGCATATTTTTGGGCTGAGTGAATTCTAAAGTACGCTACGCTCTAAAGTATGTTGTCCACAGAATATTTTAACCAGTTTACATCAACGTTATTCTCATGTGGTCATCTGCGTTTCTTTTCACTGAGCAAGGGGGAGGGAGCTCCATTTGCTGACAAAAGCATAGCTCCAGAGGATGTAGAGCCAGCCTGACTGGAGGGGTGGCTTTAGGCTGCGTATGCACAGCGGGCCATACATGTCATAGGCTTCACGTCTGTTCTTAAGCAGTAGGTTTTTCCAAGATGGAAAGATTTCTCATTCACAGGAGGTTACACAAAAAAACTGAGGACGAAAGGATGCTCGTACTTCGTGTGTCTTCCAGTAACCAAGTCGTTTATTTTTAATCGGGCTCTTGTTAACTGCTGTGAGCACAAAGTGTGCTGCCATGATCACACCCAAGAAATACATGGTGTTTCCCGCTGCTATGTGACTGCTACGCGAGCTCATGACTTACATTATTAACCAAGTAGACCAGTTTGTGGAAGGCAAGATCACGTCCCAAAACATGGAAGGATAAGCTTAAGTATATTACCATTACAAATATTGGAATTGAGCTAATGGATTATTACTGATATTGTGGGCTGCTGCAGTTCATCTCCAAACTATCTCACAGTTTTAAGCAAGCTAATCTTATATTAATTTTAAATTTCCTGTGTCTGTAAAGACTATAGAAGTCCAAATTTGGAGTTTGATCAATTCATTAAATTCCAAAGGACATTTAGATACTGACCTAACTTCATTTTTAGCATCCGTGACTAGTGGGGCTCTGGCAGTAGTCACTGCAGTTCCTCTATATCTTCACTAGCATGGGCCCTACTTTGTTCCATCTGTTAGCTTTGTGCACTCTTCTGCCATGCCAGTGGATCCACCATTAGAGTGAAACTAATGTAGTTTCTCTTCCCTGGGCCGGTGTGAGACGAGAGGCACCATGACCAGCCTCAGCTCAGCCACCCTCTGCAAACCAGCTGTTTCAAACTCGTAGTTATGGGAGAGTAAGAGGGAACATCTGGAGGCTCCTTCAGACTGAGCAAGCAGCATTATGCAACTCAGCCCCTCCTTATTGCACATTTGTCCCTGCTGATCTTTTTTCTCTTGTCTGATGATTTTGTAACTCTTCCAAGATTCTCCCTTCAAGGCATTTTCTTTTCGTGTTTGTTTTTTTCGTTTATTTTAAATGCCCATTTGTCTCTGATATTTGTTTTTGTGTTTTCCTTTGGGGATTTGTTTTTGCTTTGGGCTGTGCTTGCCATCTGTTATGTTTGAGTCTACATTTCAAATGCTGTCACCTTTTCATGCCGATTTTGATTCCAGCTGACCACGTTGGTGCAGCAGTGGGAGAGGAGCTGTGTGGTTATGTTACAGCTGTGTGGCATTTTGTCAGGGGTCTGATGTCCTGAGGAATGTCCTAACAATGTCCTTATAAAAGCAGGAAAATTAACCCATCTCTCAACTTCTCTGACTGGTCAGTGTTTTGTTAGGTACCCTGTGCCATCTTCTGCCTACAGTTTCACCCCAGGATCTGTTGTGCTGACTTGGAATTTCTTTGACTTTTGTGTGTGACTCCACCTAGCCCATATTTTAAAATCTAAAAAAAAAAAAACCAAAAAACCAACAAAATAAGGACACCCTGCCTTAGCTGGGCCATAATGTCCTAGAGCACTCACCATTTCCAAGAAATGCAAATAATTGCCATGCGCTATAGCACAAAGCATATAGCATGCCTTAATGATATCCCTTAATGAGCACCTCCAAATATCATACCCATGTGAGCAGCATACACAGTGCATTGTATTCTCTGTTTGTAAAGGAAAAATGAGGTTGAAGCTTAAGTTCTGTGTTATGGTACAAAGGCAGAAATGGGCTGGTTTGCCTGCTGTGGGAAGCATTGGTGCTCACACAGCAGTTACAGCTCTCCCCTCTCTGCCCCAACCGATAGCAGGCAGGACATTATTGGCAAATAAGAATAAATATGCCTCATGACTATATCTTTCTTTAAAGTGACATGAACCCCTACGTATGACTTTTAACTAATCATGAATCAACTTCAGCCTTTAGATGGACTTTTGCTTCTATATCTGATCCATCTGATCTTTAAAGTTATAATTATCCAACTCTATTCTATTTATGTAGCTAGCAGTTTTTTACATTTGGGCACATCATCTTATCCCAAACTATTACTCCGTGCTGGTAAGACATGAGATTTCAGTGATAACGGCTTCTTCAACACCCTAATGGGAACAGGATTTCATTAAAGTGGTGTATTATCTAGCATATAAAATGAATGTACCTTGCCTGTAGAGCACCCCTGTGAGGTTTTGTCACAGAAAGAATTACAGAGCGAAACTTCTGTCTTTGATTTCCATGTATGGATTGCTAGAATCAGACATCTTCAGAAAATATGCAATTAAATGAGAAATGTTCTTGGAAATTTGGAGATCCAAAGAGTGTGGTCCTCAGGATTCATTCTCAGTGCTCAGTTGGACCTCTGACACACTGTTTGCTTTTCCTCATCACGGTGAGACTTTAAAATGCGGGCTGGGGAGCAGGGAACTGAAAGGACCATTTCTGCTCCTGCCTGATCCCGTTACCCAGCCACCTACATGATGTCACCTGTGGCTTCTGCCCCTTTAAAAGGTTCTTGTGCCTCCTGCTTGACACAGGGACATTTCTGCTTGGTCTGGATGTGCCTCACCCCTCGCACAGCCCTACAGAATTGCACAAGGGCAAGCTGTCTGGTGGGAATTTGCGAGCCTCACCAGTGCATGCCTTGGTTTAGATGGCAATATGGGCTAATGATCTGATCCAGTACGGCACATCCCCTCCCTGAGCAGTGGCTAGGAAGTCACTGGACCATATTTCCAGTCAGGTATGCCATCCCCCTGGTAGTGCATGCAAGTGGGACATGAGAAACCTCAATTTTAAATTTAACTTCTTTCAACATTGTTTTGAATACAGATGTCATAAAACCTTTTCTTTAATTAACTTTTCTTGCATAGATAATTCATTTTTGCCAGCAGCCTATGCCACAGGATGCTTCTGACTGTGCATAGAGATAATATACTCTCTTTGTATTTCTGCCTGAAGCAGAATTAAAATAAGAAGCGAAGTGTTTGGTTGCACTTTTATCCTTCGGAGTACTTTTTCTTATGTGCACATATGCAACATCTTTCGAGATCATAGCTCTCATATTTCCTAAAGGAAGAGGAAGAAAAAACGGGGCAGCCTTGGAGAAAAACAAAAAATCTTGGAAGAACATAAAAGTCTTGTGTTCATTACAGTTTGCCTTGAAGACTTTATCTTACATTTCTCTGAAACCTGAGTTATCACAAGCAGTAATTTGCTCTGCATTATCTACTACCTCAATTCAAAAGAAGTACTAAAGAGATGCCATTCGAATTCATACAGGAAGCCAGATCTGTAGGGAAATGCTCTGCCTCTTATGAAGGCAGCTGGTCTAGGGGGAAGAAGCAGAGAAGCTTCTGGGCTCAGGGTCTCTCTGTTATTTATCTTGCAGCTGCCTGGGACAAATACGCAAAGACTCTGTGCCTAGTTGTCAAGGTGTAAGCGTACAGATCAGATCGTGTAGCAGGAGCAGGCAGAGCCAGCGAGGAGATACACCCTGTCAGGTGTGGTAGGGAGGGTGAGTAATGGAGCCGGGCACCGTCGCCTGCTGCCTTGCCAGAGCTGAGCTTTTATCCATGGCAGGGCAGCGCTCCATGTCTTGGCACTTTCCAGGTCCCAGATGTCTGGTTTTTTAAGCAGAGGCTGCAAAGAGGACTTTTTCATACTGGCTTCTTCAGACCACATCAGGCTGCATGAATAACTCGCTCCCGATGTGCCAGCTTGCATTGCTGGTGTCTTAGTATGCAGCGCTGAGCTGAGCTCTTCCTGCAAGCTGTCAGGACAAGTATGCAGGATTTGGTGTGAGTGCTCAGAGATGCTCCTCTGAAGTGTTCAGAGGAACAACCTCTGCTTCAACAATGTGGTTTTCCGCTTGTGCCAAGGCAGCAATGCTTTTAAATTTTTTAATTTCTGACATCAGAAACACTGGCTGCAAACTTCCAGACAATATGCCTGGGGGGAAAAAAAAGAAAAAATGTGGGCCAAAATGTTAGCAAACCATCCCTTTTCACACTGTAAACTTCCCCATGCAAAGACCCTTCCTTCACTTGCCCTCAGATGCCTGCAGAGGCGATGCAATTTTTGGGTTATTCCATGCTATGTGTTATGGCTTCTGTACTGTAAGTGTGAAAAAGCAGACCTAACTTCAAGAGGTGGGCAGACAGGGCTGCTTTCAGACTGGCCAGGGCAAACATCTTTGGGGATCAGGCATATAAAAAGAGCTTTCCTTTCATCTTAAAAAGGCGCATAACTGCACTATCTGAGCCACGCTGAGCCATCTTGCATTTTGACAGCTTTTCTAACTCAAGGTAACCTGCCTTGCTAAATATTAACCCATCTCTGTGCTGGCGGCAGCTGAAATTTGTGATTTTTATTAGGATGGTTGTAATGGGGCAGCACTGCTCACTAAACAAAGGGGCAAAATGTACGTAATGGAAAGGAAAAAAAAAAACAAAACAGAAAACAGCCAAGCACCCTGTGCAGGATCAAACATTTCCACTACAGATGGGCTGTTTTAAGACAAGTGGATTCCTGGGAGAAAGAAACCTTCAGCTTTTTCTGCTGAAATATACGGTGAATCCAGCGCATGCACAGAACAGTAGAGGATCCCGGGACAGGAAATGTGGATCATGCGCATATGAATTACCTGGAGCTAGTCATGTTTTCTTCATTTGATCTATTCATTTCTTTGACACAGCTGCCAACACTTGCTACACCTCTTAAAATTGGCTTTGCCCCACCCCAGCAGCAGCACATTTATATTGGGATGAATCACCACCACCTTCTCCCTACGCAGCCTGCCCATGCTCAGCCAAATGACTTTTCCTCTCCCCAGTTGCAAAATGGTAGCTGTTCCCAGCAGCTGAGTATTAAATCTGATTAAATTTGATGGAAGCAGGTCCTCATTCTGTCCCGAAAGAGCCAATACTACAGGCTCATATGTTTTCCTTCGACTGCCTGTCTCCACTGCTGTCTCTTGCCTGGCATGCTGCCTGGAAAGGTGGAGGGACTGTCGAAACAGGACAGCCTGCCAAAGAAATAAAGCTCCTTCTGAAGGACAGGCCCGATATAAAAACTTCAGTCTTTTTCAGGAGGTCCCCCTCTACAGGTGAAATTGCACCTTTATATTTGAATGTACTGGTTTCCCTCGTTGCCAAACCTGCTTGTCCTCTGTGTTTTACTCTGGAGCTCAGGGGTGTTGGTATTGCAAATATTTTTTGAGGTGGCAACACTATTCTGGGAACTGAGTGTTTCTGGCTTTACGTGCCCTGGTGTGAGCATGCTGCTAACATGGATGCTGTCTCCTATTTTAGGCATTGGAAAAGGGGCCCAAATCCTCAGAGGTGGGCAAATTCCTCGTTGATGAAAATGCTCCTGTAGACTTAGTTCCTACACTTACAGAAATCTGCATTAAAATTAGGAGCTTGGGCTCCACAAATCATTATTTGCTTGCTGTCCATGTTTTGCTGCATGGTTTGAAGAGACGATCTGTTAGAAATCAGCACATCTACGGGAACTTAGTGGTTCACCAGCTAATAAAAAATGATTAAGCATACTAATGACAAAGCAAGCATGAATGATATCATCTTGACATTTGCAAAGCTCAGGTGGATTGACTAATAATGGTCTGCTATTTGCCTTGCAACAGCAGCCAAAGTAGGTTCCATGCTCCTGTTTATACCGAAGAAACAGGGCATCACGCATACACACACGTACACATACCTATGCTGCTATGTAAATAATAAAGTCAGACAGTATCTGGTCCCGTAGCCATTAATGGTCAGAAGATGTTAAGAGTTAAGAAACTAAAGAAAGACATATTAATGCGTTCCAATGGCTGAGAATTTCTGGCTGCCTTTTTAGGTCAGCTCTCTATTCCCATTGCTCCTTGAAGTGTGTTTTTGGGCACTTGTGGGCGCCTAGCCACGCACGTGCTAAGTTCTCCTGACTCACCTTGCTGCAGACAGCAACAAAAGCCATCCTCCAATTTTAAATGCTTGTCAAACTGTACATCCGCTGGCTTATGAAGAGAGCTTCGCAAATGAGGCACTGGGCATGGAGTAACCAAAGCAACTTGAAAGTACTGTGTTCAGCACAAATTCTAGATCTATGTACGACCCCGTTGCTGCACCAGTAGGGTGGAATAAATTGCATAGTATAAGAGAGTCTGTTGGTTCATTTATTACAGCTGCTATGCAGAAAGTTCATTGCCTCCCAGAAATGGTATTTGTGGATACTGTACATATGACACAAAAATACCAGAGGCTCTTTATATAAAGCTTTCTCACCTGTTAGAACAGCAGTCTTCCCTTATGAGGTTTGCTTTCTATGGGGATCTTAAAGGTGGCGGTGGGATGTGCACAAAGACCAGAACTTAACCATGTTAGCTTCTCAGCTCTAACTTCTTGTGTCTGTTTGGCTACACCTGAGCCAGCCCTGGGGTGAACAAGATATTTCAGGGCACCTGAGGCACTGAAAACAGGGTGGCTGGGCCAGCCTGGCTGCTGCCCCTTTCTCTGCCTGCTTTGCAAAGGCAGTCCCGCTGCAGTGCAGCACCGTGTGCTGCCCCTACTGCAAGGCGAACCTCAATGCTGTGCCTGCAGGTGCTCAAGCTTGCTTCACTCCCTTGCAAAGGCAAAGCTTTAGTGTGATTCAAGCCTTGTCCTGAACGATCCTGGATATCATCATGGGGAACGGGGGAGTCTGCAGGAAAAAATATAGACCAAGACTACTGATGGAGAGAGAAATTGGGTAGCAAGCATGACTGCTAGCTTGCTTGCAAGGGGAAATAGCAACCCTTGACATGCTGCCACCTGATGAGCAAGTCTAATACAGCATTCACTACTGGATACCTTCCACTAGAGTCTACTGGCTTATAGTTTGCTCCAGACAGGCCCTGAGCACTGCTGAGGTCTTCTCCTGAGGCTGCTCCTCCCAAATGAGTGCCCCCACCATTGCTCAACTCAGATGGCAACTTAGGTCCTGGAAACACCATCACAGCTGCTATGCTTCTGCACTGGTGCCAGGTTTTGCAAGGGAAAAAGGAGGCAGGAAGTTTTGTTTCTATAAACGTAACTCAAGATTGTCCAGAATTAGGATTCCCAAACTAGTTTGGGGTTTGGGTGTGCTTGTTTCAGTTGGGCGGCTTGGTTTGTATTTTCATTCATGCCTTCAGGGACTGAGCCAAGTTGCAGTCAGCATTTTCCCTCAAGCTTGCTCTCACAAAGCAAGACCAAGATACCAAAAAGTCTGTCCGGAATGTGGAAATCTTTGGTGAAAAACATTAACCAAGCAAGCCTGCAACTGCTGTGCCTGCTAGTTAAGAAAATTAATCCATTTCTGAATGGACACGACACTTCAAAAGCTTTGGTGGATCTCTCAGGAGAGTGGTTTTTATATGGTAAGGAGAAATCTGATCTGATCATTAAAGAAGTGTCTGGAGAGCTGACAGCTCCATCACAGCAGTTGGATTAGGAGCTCAGAAATGTTTCTAGGTACCTTTGGTAGACTTCAGATAGATCAAAAAGAGAGCTAACAAGTGTTCATTGGGGTCTCCATTTCTGGTCACACTTAAGAAGTAACTGAAGGAAGACTGGAGCTGCTCTGAGCACAGCATAGACCTGACCATAAGAAAACACTATTGGAAGAAAAAGAAAAGAAAACCCCGGTCTGGAATGCGTGAAGATCAGCCACATCTGCAACAGGACTCATCCCAATTCATCTGCCACAAATTCCCTGTAAAGTTGACACAAAATTGTAAATTCCTACCCTCCCTGATGTTTGGCACATTCTGTTTCCCATTAAAAAGAATTAGGTAAAAATGGTTCCATTTCTTGCCTTTTATTTTTTTTAACTTTTAAAGATCTTCTCTGAAAAATGCAATACTCCCCCCTCTGTATTTTGTTAGATCTTTGGCATCTCATGTTTCTAGAGCACACAGTGGTTTTAGCTAGAAAACAGGAGCCAAAGATGATTTGAAGAATCATGCTGCACTCTCTCTCGTTATAGTAATTAGAATGGACGGCAGGGAGTGGTGGGCTTTCTCATGGGACGGCTGCAACACAAGGCCTGGTTGAACAGGATCTGCTCTACAACAGCCAACTCAGCTCCATGGTGGGGAGAAAAACATTGGGTCTGCCTTATATATGCAGCCTGATGTTAATTCCAAATGGCACCTTACCTTCTTCTAATGTTTCAGACACACACACACACACACACACAAGCAAGAAGTGTGACCAAACGCTTTTGTTTTTAAAAAAATGCTCCCTACAGTTCAAAAGCTTATTACACTTTTGTGACCAATTTTGACAGGAAGAGATCATTATAGCAATTTTAAAATCTTTCAGGAAGCAACATATGGTATATTCTGAGGTTTAACAAGGCCAAGTGCCAGGTCCTGCACTTTGGTCACAACAACCCCATGCAATGCTACAGGCTTGGGGAAGAGTGGCTGGAAAGCTGCCCGGCAGAAAAGGACCTGGGGGTGCTGGTCGACAGCCGGCTGAACATGAGCCGGCAGTGTGCCCAGGTGGCCAAGAAGGCCATCGGCATCCTGGCTTGTATCAGGAATAGTGTGACCAGCAGGAGTAGGGGAGTGATCGTGCCCCTGTACTCGGCACTGGTGAGGCCGCACCTCGAATGCTGTGTTCAGTTTTGGGCCCCTCAGTACAAGAAGGACACTGAGGTGCTGGAGCGTGTCCACAGAAGGGCAACGAGGCTGGTGAGGGGTCTAGAAAACAAGTCTTACGATGAGCGGCTGAGGGAACTGGGGCTGTTTAGTCTGGAGAAGAGGAGGCTGAGGGGAGACCTTCTCGCTCTCTACAACTACCTGAAAGGAGGTTGTAGGGAAGCGGGTGTTGGACTCTTCTCCCAAGAAACTAGCGATAGGACGAGAGGAAATGGCCTGAAGTTGCGTCAGGGGAGGTTTAGATTGGACATCAGGAAGAATTTCTTTACCGAAAGAGTGGTTAGGCATTGGAACAGGCTGCCCAGAGAGGTGGTGGAGTCGTCAACCCTGGAGGCGTTCAAAAAAGGTGTAGACGTGGCACTCCAGGGCCTAGTTTAGGAGTCATGGTGGTGTTAGTTGATGGTTGGACTTGATGATCTTAGAGGTCTTTTCCAACCTTAATGATTCTATGATTCTATGGACTCAATGTGTGCTGTGACAAAATTCAAGGGAATAAGTGGTGAATTTGCAGCTGTCTGAGCAAAACGAAATTACTCAAAAAAAGCAGACAAGCGAATATTGCAAATAACCCATGATGAGAAAAATGATTTGTGTTGAGACTACCACTCATCTTGGCTAGTTCTGAATTTAAAAAGTTTATACAAAAAGGTATTAGCATCATTGATCTGTATTGTAGAAACACATTATGTTTGTTGCTGGCAAGGACCTTCATAGACATGAAGCGAAGTGAATAGAACTAAGAAAGTGACATCACATTGTCTCATGAAGTTTCAGCAGACATGTTTTGGAGGATTATCTTACTTAATATGTTATTTCCTGTGCTACTACACTCATGTAGCAATTCTGTGCACTTCCATGTTTACTGTTGGTACCGTAATTTCTTGGTGCAAAAAAACCCACGAAAAAAGCAGTCTAGCGTCTATGACGGGCTTAACAGGGATTAAGCACTGTAGAGCTAACGCATTAAGTGTCACCATAGCTGCATCTTTCTCTACAGAGTAATAGGATGAAGCAACATAATGGTATACTTGTACAGCAAACCCAATACCGGATGAACCACACAATTGTGTTGACAATGCTGATTAACTGCTCTACCTTGCATTTCCAGTGATTAATTTCGTATGAAAGCATCCTAATAATAGATGTTCAGACTGAGGTCTGCTATTACACAACAGGATAGTAAATTGGCTAGTAGGTGATTTGGGTCTTGCTGAGAGATAACGACAAATACCTGTCAGTACAGCAGTCAGTCTATTTCTACTTCCAAACCACCTAAAAATGCACATCCTGGTTATGCTGTTTGCATGGAGAAAGCTGGAACATCTTCAGCGTATCCAAAGGCTAACCAGGCAATAGGCGGTCTAGTCTAACGCTGCTAAAATTTCCTTTAAATACCTCTCCCTAACACACAGTAAACCAAATCAGCCAGAAGGAAGCCTGGTCTGTAGTATTACTTGTAAGAGTCTCTCTCCAGACCTGTCCCCCTTTTCAATGAAATAAGGTACGTAATCATTCACACACCAAATATGTACAAATAAACCTTACTAGTCAGTATTTATGACGTTTTCTGTTGTGGAATCTTAAATGTAACTATAGTGGTATTGCAGTGCCTGTTAAGGCCTCCTGCAGCACTGATTACAAGTATTAAAACCCAGACCTTATTGCTTATGTGACTTTTGTCCTTTATTCCACTGTTGTCTGAATTATTTTTCCTTTAATTCATTCCTTCGAGGGCTTTGATCCTTCCACCCCTTATTCAGACACTAGGGAAGAAGAGCTTCTCAAAGATGCTGCTCAAAACCACTGAAGGTTCAGCAGGGCAGGCCATGTATAATTTCATTTAGTTCAAACACAACACAAAACTTCAGAAGCCTGTTCCAGTTGTCAATTTTATTCGAAAGGTGTCTTCTACACAGTATTTTATATATAGAAATAAATATGAAAGGCCTATACAAATATGAACACTTAAAGCGTACCAATACTGCCCTTCATTTTTTTTTTTTTATACTCATCTTTCAATACTTAAAGGGACAAAACTGCATCAAACAGCCCACATATTTACCAAAATAAATTTTAGAAAATCTCATATCACAAAGGTCTGTTCATGTATAACAGAAACTTTTAGACTGAGGGGTTTTTTTACACATATGCAACCTCAACACAAAAGATGTTCAGCTGCCTTTGAGAATTTCACAATATAGACTGATGTACATTTTCCTCAAGATGGACAGTAAAAGCAAAGTCATACTTAAGTTATACTCCGATGCAGGAATTTGGCATTATCACTTTTAATGACATACTGCATTAACATAATTTTTTTTAAAACTTTCCGATAAATTAAAGGAACACAATCTTGCCTTCAAATAAAACCCGAGTCATTTAAAAAACTTCAGAATGGGTATTTGCTTTTATATAACATGATCCTTCCCAAAGCTTTAAAAATTTAATTCACCACCACATAAAATGCTTTTGATATAAAATAACATCATAAAATAAGTAAACTTTTTCCTTTTTGTAAACCATAATTTATAGACTCCTTCCCATAAAGTTATATTTTTCTAACATAGGGCATCATCCACATGCACTTATGTAATCTCCCTAATTTACAGATTTAAGAGTATAAAGCAAAGCATGTGCTTAAATGGTGGGAGGAATGGATATGAAATTGAATACAACTGCTCTTTCAAAAGTTGGGGGATTTTTTGTTGTTGGTTTTTTTGGTTTTGTTTTTTGGGTTTTTTTTTTTTTTGTTTTGGTTTGGTTTGGTTTTTTTAAGAAAAGGTCAAACCCCAACAATATTGAAAGGATACCACGTAATATAGCAAAAATCTCTTTTGTCTTTCCTTAAGGAATTTGTCCTCATCCCAAAACTAAAGAGTTCCCAGATGCTAATTTAAGAAATGTAGATTAAACTTGCTGGCAATCAGAAGAAATATTTCAGATATTTCCTATTTGGACAATAAAAGCATAGACTTTAGTTCAGAAAAAATGTAATAATATAATTTACTGTAAGTGCACAGAAGTCCAATCCCGCAACTCTTTCCTGTTCATTCAATTGTTTTCACTTAAGGAAAGTACATAGGATTTCCCTCTCAACCCTGATTTAATAACTTATGTAAATAACTGTGTTTGAAGAATATGGATGTTTAACTGTTTAGACATATAATAGATTTAAAGGGTATTTGAGAATGTTTATCCTGTTTTTCAAAAGAACTACCCTTTTTTAAAGGAGTGTTGCACTAATTTTTTCTTTCCTTCAAAATAAAGCTTTATGAGCTCATGTTACTAAACAGTACTCTCATTTCCACTTCTTAAAGTTTAAATGCTTGGCTCATTCTTTCAAAGGAGAATTTGCAGATTCACTGAGAAGTATATGGGACAACTCTCTACTCAAGGGCAGATATCCAATATGGCTCAACTTGGAAGAGTAGCTGCGCTGTAGGGTTCTCATTCACCGCATC
Organism: Fregata magnificens; assembly: GCA_013389945.1. Classification (NCBI taxonomy): domain Eukaryota; kingdom Metazoa; phylum Chordata; class Aves; order Suliformes; family Fregatidae; genus Fregata; species Fregata magnificens. The sequence continues at coordinate 262,775 of WAAD01031553.1, forward strand.
GGAGTGGTTTCTGTAACAAACTTCCTTGGTTCACTGCAGTTCTCTAATGAATTTTCACTCCTGCAACCTCTTTCTGAGCTTACCGCAGTAAAACTAAACACTTTCCACTGTAGGTTTTGCAGGCATAGCTAGAGGTTCTGCAGGCCACAGAAAGTTTACTGTTTTCCAGCAGTACAAGAGTAACAACCTAAAGAAAGTTTTCATAAATGGCTGTATGGCATTAATCTGTCCTGCAAAACCTAGTTACAATGATGATGATCAAGACAGTCAGACTCTAGCTCTCCAGCAGGTCTAACATTCAGGTTGAAGAGCAACTGGGGAGGGGGGGACACCAAAAAAACAAAAGACAAAAGACCATGTACAGAAAGACTTGCAGTGT
>WAAD01031555.1:5131-54101 GCA_013389945.1 Fregata magnificens
TGGTTTCAGCATATTATTTTGATGACTTTAAACACTCATCAAAATATAACTGGAGCTTTTCCTTAAAAAAACAATGGCAACCACACACAAACCCTTCCATGGCAGCTAAACAAATAAGAAATTATGAGTTCTACAGGTATGCCTGACTCAATAGGAAGAAGAACTGATTGGTTAGAAAAATATTTTGTCTGCAAAATATTACTGAAATCTGGAAGAACCTAACTTGAGCTCCAGATTCTAGGTTGTCTTACCAATGCTAGCTGCTTAGATAGCTTCCTTCTACTGCAACGAGAACAGTGTCATGGATTCACTGAGACATAGTAAAAGTGAAATAGCGTAAAAAGGAAACTATAAAACTGCTAGTCAAAGTGTGGGCAGCCTGCAAGGGAGGAATATAGAAACACTGCTCAGGCATGATGAAATAGTGTTCAGAAAGACAAAGCTCAACCAGAATTGAAACTGGCAAGGGTCATCAGTGGCAACATGGAGCACTTTTACTGCTGCATTGGCTATATTTTTAAAAAGGAGTAAGTGGGCCTGCTGTTGAATAGGGCAGGTGGTTTAGTGATGGCAAACACAGATAATGCTAAAGTACTCAGTGCTGTCTTTTTCTCAGTCTTCATCAACAAGGTGTATGCTTAGTGCCTACAGGCAGGGTTCAAGGAGAAAAGAAATTACCAGCAGATAGAGATTAAGATAAAATAGAGATTACTGCAGAGAACTCAACACATAAAAGGTCATGGGACCGAATTAGGTACATTTGAGAGTGTTAAGACTGTTGACTGCTAGAACTGCAAAGCCATTCTCTATCATCTTTGAAAGGCCATAGACATCAGGAGGCCCCCATGACTGGAGAAGAACAAATGTTGCACTCGTTTTCGGAAAGGGCAAGGACTTTCTGCACTCGCAGCCCAGCCAACCGTATCCTGAGCAGCATAAAAAGAAGCGTGGTCAGCAGGTCAAGGGAGGTGACTCTGCCCCTCTACTCTGCTCTGGTGAGACCCCACTTGGAGTACTGCATCCAACACTGGAGTCCTCAGTACAGGAAAGACATGGACATGTTGGAGCGGGTCCAGAGGAGGGCCACAAAATTTACCAGCGGGATGGAACACCTCTCCAATAAGGAAAGTTGGGGTTATTCAGCCTGGAGAAGAGAAGGCTCCAGGGAGACCTTACTGCGGCCTTTCAGTACTTAAAAGGGGCTTATAAGAAAGATGGGGACAAACTTCGTAGCAGGACCTGTTGTAATAGGACAAGCGGTAATGGTTTTAAACTAAAAGAAGGTAGATTCAGACTAAATATAAGGAAGAATTTTTTTACAATGAGGGCAGTGAAACACTGGACAGGTTGCCCAGAGAGGTGGTAGATGCCCCATCCCTGGAAACATTCAAGGTCAGGTTGGGCTGGGCTCTGAGCAACCTGATCTAATTGAAGATGTCCCCGCTCACTGCAGGGGAGTTGGACTAGATGACCTTTAAAGGTCCCTTCCAACCCAAACCATTCTATGATTCTATGATTCCGTTCAGGGAACTACAGGTTGGCCAGCCTCACTTTCATCCCTGAGAAAATCATGGTGCAAGAACTCTTGGAAGCTACTTCTGGGCACATGAAGGAGGCTGTGGATCTCTGTCCTTAGGGTTTTTCAAGTTTTCACTGAAAAAAAGCCCTGAGAAACTTATTCAGAATTCAGTGTTAACCTTGCTTTCAGCAGAAAGCTGGAGTAGCTGCCCTCCTGAGGTCCCTTTCCATCTGAACAGTTCCATGATTCTGCTATAGTAGAAGTCTGTGTTTAGAGACCTAGAAGCTGATGAGAGGACAAAATGGAAATGGCATTTCAGGTTGGGAGAGCATAAATAATTAATTGTAGCTTTAACTCCAATAACATGGATAATGACATCAGTAGACACATGATGGGAGAGATTAATAACTAGACTCCATGCCCACTGGAGGTGCTGAGGATCCACCACGTTTGCAAGACTGCTTCAATGCATCCCTGATATCATTACCAACCATATCCGGCTGAGGGCAAACCAGAGTGTAACTGTCTAAGGTTTCAGTCTTTCTCAATAAAGAAAAAGAGATATAACCTTCTCAGTAGATACATCCTTAGAAGCTGTTTTCCTCTGTGAGATCTCTGTTATTAGATTACTTCTACATTTAAACTTTCTGCCATATAACACTCAAATATAGACATACCGAGTGCAAAAAGTATGATTCATGGAGAGCATTCTATTAAAACAAATTGTAGGTTTAAATAGTACAAAATGGGAGTACTATATCAAACTCTGGTAGCATATATTCTTTCAATTTGTAAGATAAACTTTAAGCAAAAAGCTCTACTATATCAACTATATTGACTGTAACAATTAATGTGACCCCAAGCAGGATTAGAATAATATTGGTTGTAAATTATGCTTTGAAATGCAATGGGTTTAACTAAACTTCTTTTCACTTTATTGTGATTGTGGATCACCATACTGAGTAGTTAAACCAATCTAAACTACATAACATTAAATTCTGACATTTTCTAGTCTTCAAAAGTGCTGTCCTCAGTCTTCAGATTTTAATACTGAAAATTTTTAAAAAAAAAAATCATCCATTATTACTAATTAAATTATGGTTGATTTCCTCTAAGAGAAATAACCTGTGCTGAACAGACCACTTGCTAACAAAACATAATTTCTATTTTTTTATCTTTGTAATCCAATATTTATATTCCTCCAATTAATTAAGCAAAATTATTTGTGAACACTTAGCTAAACAAAAAAATTCAGTCTGGCTTCCTAATAACGGTCATTCACATGTTTCAGTGGGCATTAAAAAGATTTAGTGCAGTTTATATTAGCTTATCTACCCTTCGAAAATTGTACTTTGTTTGAAGCAATCTACATGTAGGTTTTGGACCAGTCTGTTGCAACAAGGAGGAAGAATGATGGAGCTGATAAGTAATGTAATATGCTATCACTCACCAATATGCTATGTAAATTTATTGTGGTTTATTAATGGCTTCTATTATTACATTCACAATGTTTAAAGATCTGAATTTCAAAACATCAACATTTTGTACAAGTGCTTACAAAAGATATTATACAACATACATAATTATAATTGTTTACATTAGTTTCCTTTAAATTGTTCAATTTGCATAGTCAGATGAATATTCAAAAATATAAACACAGCCACTGACAGAAGCACAATAAATAAGAGCTAGAAATCAAATACTTAAACTATGCATACCTTCTTCAACGGGTTCATACTTCAAAATAATTTCTAAGGCTGTCGTTCCACAAGCTTCAGTTTCATATTGTTCTTTTCTGAGAAATTCAATGAGCTCAGTGTCAGCTAGAATTTTGCAGTTTGGAGAGTAAGCACGGAAAATTTCTTGAAATTCAGGTCTGTGTACAATAGTTCGATAAATTGCCCTGAAGTCTTCTATGTTAATCGTATGTCCCTTCCGTTTGTCAACTGTTTTCTGAAAAAAAGAATAAAATAAAAACAGTCAATACAAAGATATGCAATGATACAAAGATACACATAAAACACTCTATTATAACTCATCATAAGAGCGAGAACAATAGAGAAAACCTCAGGCAACAGTGACTGCAATGCATTATCAAATTATTTCTTCTACTTCTATATGCAACTTTTAGATTTGACTTTGTGTGTTAAAAATATTTTGTACAAAATAAAATGTACCATATGACATAATTAGCATCTAAGTAATTACAATAAATTTCTATATAACGGGTATGCAATATTAAAACACATTATATAAAACCTCTGAAATGCTATTCAGTAAAATAAATCTGCAGCATAAAAATTATTGAGTGGAAAATATATTTAATAAAATACCTCCCCAACAGCAGTTTAAACCATATTGTAAATACTGTCAGTTAAATTTATATACAACATACAGCAAACAGTAATCTAAAAAATGAAATAAGGATGACCAAATTATCATGAGATCCAAGGCTTTCAATACATCAAATAAGAAACACTATTAAAGTTTGGAGACAAGATACTTTATAATAACCTATGACATCGTGTTCTATTCTTATCAAGCCAGAATGTTTAACTCAGATTAATTATTCACACTTTCAGAATTCTTAAACTGGAAGCTTGTTTTCATAGAGCTTACAAAATGTTAGCACATTAATTAATTTCAGTGTTTCAGTATAAAAGCCACTAGAAAAATCAAAAGGGCACAAGAATTGGAGTCGAATAATACTTTTTTACCATTTCTGCCATTTACATTTTTCTCAGGCTTAACAATTTTATTTATCCTTTAAAAGTTTCCACACAAAATATGTAACTGTGCATATGACATATAGATGTTTCTAACAGTTTAGCTTGTATTATTCTTAAAAGTTAAGAGACACTTTGGAAAAATCATAAATAAATGGCAATTCATTGCCTCATTGATTATCACTGTAAGCTGATCAAAATTCATAATTGTTGGCTCCTTAAACTGAGACTACCAAAGAGGCTAAATTTCAGCATCTAATTGCATAGCACCTACTGTGGTTATTAGAGATTCCCCAAAAGTGTCCATAAACATAAAATGACTTACTTGAGCTTTGGCTGCTCTTTGATAAATACTTTTGATTACTACTAAATTAGATTAGTTTTGAAGAGACACCATAAAAACTAAAAGCCAAGTGATACATTATCAGCTTCTTCCTATGCAGTACATTTCCTACTAAGACATGTCTGAATAAGTACAACAATAAAAGTAAAAATACATTAGATAACCAAAACAAGTACAAAAGCAAATTTCATGAGGAGTTCTAGGGAAAATTTTACAAATCAGTAGTTACGTATTTGCTCTGAGTTTGTGAAAGAGAACTGTAATGATCATTTTTTAAAAAAATCACCAGCAAGAAAATAATTCAATACAAATGCTAATAATATGCATTTCATTACTGCTTGAGAAATCCCACATCTAACGTTGATATCCTCAATCTAATTTTTAACATCTTTAAGAAAACTGCAAATTTACACATAACTGTTAAATAGAAAAAGAATATACCAACTTCTTTTGGAATTAAACAATCTATCAGGACTCAGGAGACATTCACTTAGGTATTCACACAAAGTGAAGCTGGGCAAAAAAATTACATTTTCTGTCTCAGTTGCCTCTTGATGAAATACAGGCAATAATACTACACAGGAGAGCTTTTCAAATTAAAGTTATGGAAATCACGTCGATATAAAAAAAACACTGTTATAAACTTTTTGTTGGTAGATTTTTATTATTCTTATTTTTATTAATGCACATCAAATCTTTGCTATTCAGAAAAAGAAGCATCTTGACAAAGAGTCTTGAGACGAATTATATGAAAATGTATTATTCTTTAAAAATCTTAATGTTCATAACTGATATTGCTCAAAGGAGCATTACAGTAAAATAAATTCAAAGAGAATAGACAAGAAAAAAGCAGATTATTCTTTAAAAACTATGTTTTCTAAAAAATTGATTTTGTCATGTATAACCATTCGATTAACTGTTGTTGTGTAGTTACTGACAATGATGTCAGTAAGATTTCCTTCCAGACTGCTTTACATTTCTTATGTACCATTATAGCGATGAACAATTTGAGCCCCAAAACTACTGAGAAGACTAAAATCTCTCTCAAATAGGAAAAAATACCTAACAGTCCTGCTACAAATAACTAGATCAGACTGTTGAGTGTATTATATTGTTAAATATAACTAGATCAGACTTGTTCTATGCAGGTCACTTCCTCAAATAATTACTCTCTTCTCTATCCACAATTGATCATCTGTCTCAAATTTCTGTTCAGAAAGGAAATTAGGTGGAAAATACAGGAAACAATGAGAATTAGTTTCAAGTTCTCATGAGATTCTCAAGGTTGGCAGTTCTCTCAATGCAGTGCAAGTTCAAAAACCACAGGCAGCCTCTTTAGCAAGGGTTGAGTTCATGCTGCCGGTTTTACCTTGGCTCAACAAGGCAGAGAACAATGAGAGAGAAACAAGATAGAGTGAGGAAATCCTAATGCATTCCCTCTGCCTGCCTGCCTGTCAGCATGACGTGACCTAAAAGTTTCTGACTTGCCATAGTTAATTCTCCTCTGTCGAATCTGGACAGAATCAGTCAGCTGGTTACAGAATTCTCCAAGAAATCACATATATATCTAGCCACTTTCCCTTAAGAAAACAACTTTACCAAACAGCTATTTTTGGCTAAAAAAATGAGCTAAAAGGAAAAATCATACATCTTTTGAGTAATTACTAGAGGGGACCTGAAGAACATGAAATCCCAATATGTCCAAAAGCACTCAATTTTGCAGTATTTGCTCACTGGGACTGCATCCACTTGATGGTAGTTTGCTTACCTACATTAATTTATTAGGAAGTCCAATTTCTAGCTGTATCATGTAACCTTCATAGAAATCTCTTAAATGTTGCCATACCTTAAGGCCACATCCTTCCGCATGGGCCCCATCCTCCCCACAATTCCCCAGAGTGCAATTCCTATCCATTCGGGCACACCTTTTAAATACTTCAGAGGAGAGGTAAAGTAGAAAATTGAATGAACAAGTGTGCTGGATCTACGTTGACCTGAAGCCTCACCAGATCAGAAAACTCCATATTGTCCTCCTGGCAAAAGGATTTTTAGAAAGTCACTCTAATGGCTCTGCCCAGCATCAGACAGGCAGGTCTGGGCTTGTTAGCTTGATCACAGAAGCAACTGGATGGGATGAAACCAGAATATTTTAATTTTTCTCAAGTTAGACCTTGTTAGAAAAAAGCTGGGAATCAAGACCTACATATTTTCCATCACCCTACACTATTTTGGTTTGGGGAAGATATGATGGTAATGCAACAACTCAGTTATCTATTTTACACAGAAACAAAAGACCTGAACAAGGCAAATTATTTGCTGATTTAGCACACCCTATTAGCATGAAATTCACTTCTCAAAACATTAACTTTAAAAAGTCAGCAAATATAAGGTATTTATGTAACTGGACTTCTAAACGTATTTAATTGCTTCATCTATGTATTCCTCACCTTGAAAACATGTTTTACATGTGTGAAATCAAAAGGCATTTGCAGTTTTTCAAGCAGCTTCATTGTGCTGTCTAAATCAATCTTCCCAGTCCTGAACTCATTCTGAATGATGGATAAAAACCACGTATGGGCGATCAGGTTAAGGAAACTTCTGGCCCGTGTCATTGCCTTTTAAGAGGGTGGGAAGGGCAAGTTGTTTAATTTTTTTAAACCTAAAAAGCTTGCACTTTGCTTTTCTCATACTCTGTAACACCCTTGTCTTCTGATTTCCAATGATGCAGCAGGGTCTGAGGCACGCAGGAAGATATTTTTGCTGAGGGCAAAGGTGACAAAAAGGGCCAGAGATATAGAAGGGGAGGCTGTGCAGGAAAACAAGGGGTGGTCAGAAAGGGGCGCAACGAGAGGAGGGAACTGTGGGGAAGCCAAGGGGATTCAGCAGCTGTGGGGAATGTCGGGAAGAGGAGTGCCGTCAACAAGCAGCAACGAGGTGAGAGCGCCCACAACTGCGCCCACCCAACCAGCCTCAACCAGCCCCAGCTGGACCAGGCCAGACCAGACTGGACTGGCTGCCCCAGGCCCTCGCCTGCCACCCAGCTGGGGGTCCTGTGCATGCACAGGTCAGGCCCAGACCTGGGGGGAAAGGGGCATGTGGGGGGAGGTCACACAACAGCCATTGTTGCAGGGCAGGGAGAGGAGAGGAGGAAGAGGAGGTAGAGCAGCAAAAGAAGGAGGAGGTAGAGCAGAAGGAGGATATCTGTTCTCCTCCATGGCGGCTCTGCATCGCCTGCTCCAGTCTCCTCACTGTGGTGGTGTTGGCAGCGTTCGGCAGGACATCACCTCAGCTTGCTCCGGTTCCCGGCAGGGGCTTTTCCCTACCCTCGCGCCCCCGTGCCCCTGCCCAGCACCCTCTGGGCACAGCCCCCACGCTTGGCCCCCCACCAGCGCTGCCCTGGGTGCCGCTGTGAGGTCACAAACTGTGGGCCCCCAGCACAGGCCCCTTCCCGCCACCGCTCCCCCCCGCCCCTGCCGCCATCTTGTGCCTTTTCCCTCCAGCACGCAGCAGCCCACGTGCCCTCCCCTCACCTGCAGTCTCTCACCCTTTGGATAGCTCTCACCCCCAGCATGCACGGGAGGCAGGAACTGCGCGACACGGAGAAGGTGTCTCTCATTCGCGGCCTACTGCGCCAGTCCCCTCCTGGGGAGTTTGGCCAGGTTGTCCGAGATATCTCTACTCTGGTCCAGGATGACAAGCTGGTGAGGCAGGAGGCTGCCCACGTGGGGGCCTGTCACAACAAGAACAACTTCACCCCCATCCAAATAAACGGGTGCACTGTGCTACTGACCCACTACAATGACTTAGGGGGAAACCGCTTCTTTGACCCTCAGGACAAATTCTCTTTTGAGTTTGACCACCTGCATGCGGTAACCAGGAAACCCCAGCTGCATGGTGTGATGCTAGATGAGGGGGAGCTGTGGCGAGAGGCCCTCCACGAGGGCTTGAAGACCTATGTGAGCTGCCACTTTCCTCTAGGGAACTGCTGTGTGTTCAAAAAATGCCTGGGGAAGAGACAGATGTTTGTGGCCTGCATTGAAGCTCATCAGTACCAGCCTTCAAATCATTGGAACAGTCTTTGGAAGTCAGACTGGACTTTTGCCCTGACTCCATTTACCACTCAAGTTACAGGGTTCTTTCTCCTCCAGATACATTACTTCAAAGATGCCAACCTTCATGTAACTGTCAGCAAGTCTGTGAGTGAGACTCTAAATGTGATAGACCAAAGTCAGTTTGCAACAGATTTTGTGAAATTTGTAAAAGTTGAGGACACCAAGTTTCATATCGCCATTCTGGAAAACATTCAGGCTTTGTCAGAGGATATATGGGGAAAAAATCTGCGTAGGAAACTCCCTGTTACTCGCACTTTTATGAACTGGAATAAACTACTGAATGATCAGCATCTGAACACCAATGTCTCCGATACAGAAGTGCCTCCATGCTTACTGAAACACACTAGTAGATATGGCGGCCTAAATAAAAAAAAATGAAGAAAAAGACAAAATGGGGTGTTTAGTTGATTTACTTCTGGATTACTCAGGAGAGTGCAGAAACTGTCATCAGTCAATCACCACTTTGAAAATAATTCAGGCCTGTAGTGACTGAAAATAATTTGCTGTGGTTTTTTATTTTCTTCATGTACTTTTCAACTGCTTCTAGAGGTACTAGTAATGATCACTGTCAAAGGCAGTACAGTGCTACAGGTGGCCCAGCAAGCAAACTCTTACTTTCCTTTGTAATTTTACCCAATATTATATTTACTTTTGTAACTTCATACTATATGTAGCATTAGTCATAAGGAAATTGGTAAAGTCGGTTGGCAAAGATATTGAGGCATTGTTTCCAGATTTTTTCATTGATACTGAAACCCAGGAAATTCAGACTTTGCTTGTGCATACCTCTCTGTATGCACAAGAGACATCCCTGACAGAGTCACAGGAACAAAGGGAGATCAGTACACAGGAGGAATAAATTTCTTATAGCTAGTGCAGAAGATATTTCAGGACTGACCAGGGATGTATGCTGGGTGTTGCAGCATTAGAGAATAAAGCAATGCTACTTCCCTTCTCCCAGTGTTTATTACAAATGCCAAAGGAATATATGTGGTTTTGTTTTACTTTCAAACTATGACAGTGATGCTTTGCTAACATGTTTATTACAATAAATGAAATGCCTACCACACTTGCTGTTTTCTGTAAACATACCTTTTTATTAGAGTTTTATTAGAAACAAAGTTTAATTTCAAAAAGTAATGTAAACACTAAACTTTCTAAAATATCGATGTGAACATTTAAACATTATTCTTATAAATATTAGATGTTTTTAATGTAAGCAGAAGATTTTGCTTTTGTTCATCACTGCTGGTGGCAATTACATTGTCACAGGGGTTGAACATGCCCTTTTGTAAATACTGATCAGTGGGTTTATAGCTTCAGTGCTCAGACTGATTGCTTTCATTGTCTTTGTTTTAAAATGTAGTAAAATGTAGTAAAAATGTAGTAAAGAAATATGCATTGTTACGGTTTTGGGGATAACCAAGATTGCGCGAAAATGCCATCTTCAGATTACTCTTCTGATGCAAAATGAAGATTTTGCATCTGCACTCACAACTGATGTGAGAGGTTCCTCACTCTATACATCTGGATATGATAATTAATTATCCAGAGAAACCAATAACAAAAAGGTGTCTAATATAAAAACTGTCATTCTACATCATTCTATGCTGCTGATGACAAAGTCATATGCTCAATTTTTATTTATAAGCATACTGATTTACAAAACCTTATTGCAGAAGACAAGGTTGTAGTGTTGCCAATATTTGAATGAAACTGAAATAAATTAAATAGTTCCTTTGATATATACTGAATGTCTTCAGATTTGCATTGACTAGAGCACATTTTTCATCTGGTTGTTCATCTTCATGGTCACTCAACACAAAGATTCTGGGAGTGTTGTACTAATACATGTGCAGAAAGGCGCTCATCACACAGGGTTTCCTTCCCGCAAGCAGAAAGCAGACTGCTGCCCTTGTAACAATGTCCCTTGACAATGCCTTTTACAGATGCCCATTTGTTAGAGAATCATGCACTTGAAGAAGGAGAAGGATGGAGCATGGAGAGCATTTTCTGTGCTCTTTCGGTTCTTCACAGAAAGCTACATTACCTATGGGTCATTCTCTTTTTCACCCCACAGCTGCTACTGAGATCTGCCCAACACCAATCCAGCCCTTTTAGTGCCTATGTTGCTGCTGGAGACTATTCAATGAGCAAGCAGCTGTCTTTACATGTCATTTATTTGAATATGTGATTATTTCTTTATTGAAAATAAGAGTAATTTTATTAAAAAATGTTATGCAACCCTGGGCTGCTATAATGAATATGGCCTGTTGTGAGTGTAGTTCATGTCTGCAGTACAGAATAATAGATGAAATTTTGGACATAAATTTAGGTGTTAACAGAAACAGGGACACAGCACTAGAAATTCTGGACTGTGAAAACAGCACTTTATTCAAACACAAATATTGAACATCAACTGACAATAAGGAACAGTATGGAACAATGGAAAAGACTAAGCAGTTAAATGTCTTTCAGTTTCAACATGTATTCCACCAGATCAATCCCTTATGAGATGCAAATATATGACATTTTGCAATATACTGTTCTGTTCTGTAGAATTAAATTCTTTCTTCTTTAAAATGCAGTTTCTATATGGCAAAACTGCAGGAAGGAGTACAATAATAATAACATTTAATATTGTAGGATTAGGTAGCTTTCCTATCTTCCCTATCAGTCTACCTTTATAAACTTTCCATTTTCCTTCAGTTTCCTTTCTCTATAAAAGAGGCAATCTGTGATAGCAGAATCTGCAACAAAAGCTGCTCAGAGGGATGGAGTTTGGGCAAAGTAAATGTTCTGATGTGGCTGAAAACGCTTACTGATTTTTTGCAAGGCCTATGAAATTAATCTGGAAAAGGTAATTACAATACAGGCTCTGTCAATTTTCCCTCTACGTTCTCCATGGTGGGCTTGGAATTTTTTTTTCTGTTGGAAAGTTGAAACTTGGGAAGGAAACGTTATGAGAAGAAAGCAAAGGTGTACAACTCCACTGAAAACTTTACTGAACATATACACTTTTGTGACTCTGAATATGTTTGAGATTTAGTTGTGACTTCTTACTCTTTTGCCCATACCAGAATTTTTTTGTTGTATAGGAATACATTCCAACTCACGTTATCTTTATTCCTAAAATCCCCCTCCTTTTCTGTTTACTGCTTTGAAAATCATTCACATTCTTATAGCTGCCTGTGAATCCATCTCTTTTTATTGGCATCAGTACCCTGTATTTTAAGAAAAGAAATGAAGAATACGCATATATAACTGAAACAAAAAAACCAGTTGTCAAACTGAATCTTACAATAGGTTTCTACTGCAGCCTGGAGTATAGCATAGCTAGAATTGAAGCTGTATCTACCTATTTACAATCTCAATTATCTACTGATAAAGACTTGTTTTGTGCCTGCAAAAATACATTATCATCAAGTATCTTTCTGTAATATGCTTCCAATACTGCTTCCTCCTTCTTCTTATCTTTGGTTGTTATTGAGTGGCCATGGTTATTTATCTCAAGGAGAAGATCACCTACTCTATCAGTTCAGAACATTTACATGAAGAGATGCAATTTTCTTTCAAAATAAAATATGAATTTTCTTGAAACTCTGTTCCTCCATTTACAGGCTTGCAGACTCATTGGAATCCTAAAGTTGGTACAAACGTACCTGAGCCAAATTGGCTCAAATTTTTGATTTCTGAAAATAATTTTCTATTTACCATTAATTGTTGCTGCAAAGAAAATTATCATTTTTATTACACTAGTAACATTACAGCTTAGCTTGGACTTCATTGCCAGCTTCCAGCTGCACTAAAATTGGAGGAAAATCTATCTTTGATATTAGTATTTGGATTGAATATTTAATGTTCACACTATAAAGTTTGCTTCATGTTTTCCTAGTACTGCAGCAGGTGGAAAACCTATCAAAATGAGGACACTTAGCAAAAAAAGTTTCGTCATTTGTAGTTTCAGAATAGAAAAATCTTTAACAGGCACTAAAGATTCAAGTTATCTGTTGGCAGAAAGCAAGATCTATCAATGCTTCTAGACATTGGAAGAAATTCAGGTTTTCCCCCTTACATTCTTCAAAAACGGTACTAATCCTTTCTTCGCTTCATTCATGGAAAGAAAAAAAGACAATATTGTCAAAAAACCCACCTCTACTTGTATGTTTTCCAGGCTGTAGTCTGTATTAAAATCTACACTATATTCCTTACTCCCTACTCCTTATCAAGTTGCAGAGAAGAAAGGAAAACATGATTTTGAAACAGATTAAATAAAAGTGAAGGAAATACAAAGAACGTTCTGCCAAGTGTATCTCTCCCACTGATTTCAAATAATCAGTGCATTAATGCTCCAGTTATAGTAAGACCAGATTCAAGGATTATTTTCCCTTCTACAGTGAGAATGGTTTAATATGTTCAACAAATCTGAAAAAGCGGATTTATTACATTCAAAGTGCAAGGTATTTTCCAAGTCTGTATGTCAGTATGCCACTCTTACACAAATAGTGGGTTTTATACTTCTTTTTAATGAAAGCTTTGGAGTTACTAAAAGTGTGGAGTGGTTTCAAAAAGTCACTGTTTCAAAAATTAACTATTATGAACTATTCAAAGCATAGTATCCTGGGATTCTCCAAAGGCTATTTGTTATAGTAAGACTTAGGAATTTCCACCATACAAAACTGAGGGAGTAAGAGACCTAATAATAATAAAAACAGATGACCCACGTTATATTAAGTCATTTATGTAGCAGATTATCTTTGAATGGAACAGGAACCACTATGCATCCTGAAATTCATAGCCAGAAAATATCCTGAGATTGTGGGATCCTAATAACGGGATCTGGTTGGTTTTAGTGGGGGGTGTTTTATATTATTGCTCGTATAACACATCTGAAAGAAAAGGGATTGTGGGTCTCAGCTTTTTTCTAGATGTCGGTATAGGCCTTTCAGTCCTGAATCTTTATATATAATTAAAGGTTTATATTTCCCATTTGCTTACTAAGGAACATATCAACTCCTACATACACTGCTTCTTAAATAGCATTCATAACTGCTGTGTTGGTAACAAGAGCAGCTGAGAGCCTTTCTAAATATTCTCCCAGAACCAGAAGCCTAAAAATTTAAAGTCTGTATGGCAATAATGATAGCTATCTTTTCAAAGTATGCTGACAGTGATAAAATATTAGTTTTAAAACAGACCTTTATAACGGCTCTACCTATGTATCTCACCAGAATTGCATATGAGACAGATGTCTCTCCTTAGGGGAATGGAAGCCCAGTGTCTGGTATGACATTAGAGGAGAACTAGCAACTGGAACAGGAGGGTTAAGGGAAAGGGCATAAGTGGGGGGATGTTGAAGAAAAAATGTGAATAAGGCACATTCACAGTTGGAGAAAGGAAGAAAAAAGAGACCAGTATTATAATTCCACTGTTCTGGAACTTGAGGAGACTCTCCAAAAGAGTAGGACTGAAATCTCAGCTCGCCACAGTCTTTTCTTCCTTAACTTTTGGGCAAATCACGTGGATCTAGATCCCTAGAGACCTCAAATCAGTATATGTAATCTTCAGTCTTTCTGTGCCCACTAAAGCTAACAGTTCTTCCTGATCTCATAGGTATCCTATGAGAATGCATTAAAATGATGAATAATTAATACAACAGATGGCTCTTAATAACTAAGATAGGGAATAATTTAATTATATATGATATGTGTGCAAAGTAACCATGATCCCAAATTAAACTCTCTCATAGTTAATATAAGTTTGTTTCACAAAACAAAAAAGCATTAAGAAACAGAAAATTTTCTATCCTGATTGAAACTTAGAGTTACAAACCTACATTCTTAAGCTCACTGCTGTGTTCTCATGTATGACATCTTTCTTTACCAGCAAAGCTTCATGATCTACCTACACAGATCACAGACCAGTGCAGCTAATTAGGTATGCTCTTCTCAAGCTTCACTGGCAGGGAGCTCATGTTTCAGGTAGGAACAGCCCTCAGGGATCATCAGACTGGTGGTAAAACAAGGGATCAAAAGTCTTTGCTTATTTACTTATTCATTGTTTATTCTTAAACATAAGAAGTTTAGAGGCCCAGGGAAGACAAGAAGACATTGAGGACAGTGCTGCTCATGTAACTTCACTGTTATCTGACTTCTGAGACATAGTCTGTCCACGGAGGAGTTAGACTTTAACCCAAATGCATGTTGGCAGGCCATACTAAGTCCTATATACACAAAGAAGATGAAAATATGAGTTTGTGTTCATAGTCATGCATGTTCATGACTGGAGACTGTCACAGTGGCCCATTCTGACATTAGTTCTCCAGTCATTCTGCCTGGGCAAATGGTGGACTGCTCATTTCCTATGGCTCATTTTTTGCCCACATGCCCACATTTTTTCCCTTGGAAGTGAATGTGTAGTTTGGGGTTATGCGCTGACAGGAGGTTGGGACAGGACTGGGGAATGTATCCCGATCTGGGAATTGACTGGCTGAAAGAGTCTGAGTTCCTCAAAGGGTTAAGAAAAATATATATTCCCCCTGCAAGCCACTTCTCTTTGAGTGGGGAATTGACAGTTAAGCCTCCTAGAGAGTGGTTTCAGTGGAAAAAACTAGATTTCAATAAATGTCTTTGGTTTCAGATAGAAATACTTTCTGTCTGGAATGAGATAATCAAAAGGAAGGTGAAGGTGTATGAATTATTAGAGACATTATTTTTTTACCTGTAGAGTTTTGGGGTGTTTTTAGCTTGCACTGAAGTTACCATTAAGAGAATGCCCTCTGAGAAGCTCACCACTCAGAAGTCAGACTCACAGAGTGAGAAATAGAAACTCTTGTATATGCCTTTAACAGCTGTGTTGTCCTGTATGTAGCAGGAAGTTATTAGGACTCCATTGATCTTGAAACAAGTGCCATAGATAACTTACCTTTAAAACCAGGCATATTCCAAGTCATAAAGTTTCGTTATGCTATCTTTCTTGCTTTATAGCATTCAACAGATGAGAAAAAACATTTTTTGTTTCTAATGTGTATGCATTCATTAGTAAATATCTTCTACAAATCCCTGTGATTTTTTCTGAGAAAAACATTTTTGCCCATTCACGGAATGTATTATTAATTTTACTTAAGAACGTTGTTTCACACAAGACTTCCCATTTGCAACTTACTTTTAATTATATCCTCATTAGAGACAGATATGAGAAGCACAGCTTATTTCAAGTATTTATTATTCATTCTTGTATTGTTAATGAATTATTGCCTGAAGTGCGTCTGCAGTAAAAAGTCACCTTCTTGTTCATCAGTTTTGCATGTCCATAAAATAAATGTGATTGCTTCAGGTACTGTATTACATAGATTCGGTACCATTGCTTTCCATATATAACATCTACATGCAAATTTATTCTGTTGTTCTTTCTTAAATAATTAACATTATCTGCTAATATATTCTTGCTCAGACCAGTTCCTCCAGTAATTATAATCGAGTGTGCAGTATGTATTCACTGAACATCTATAGTTCCATTCTTTCTCTTCCCATCAAAAGGTCATTTTGAAGACACATCGACAACGTGATTTCTATGATCTGTAAGCCCTGCAAAAAACAAGCTGTTATTTCAGCCTCTGGGCTGTAGTTCCATATGCCTAAATCCATTACAAAACATGGATTTAGCTGAAGCCAATGAAAAGCATAATTAACATTTTGGTATTCTGTGTGCGATAATTTATTTTCCATTATCAAAGTTACATAGGCTGCCAAAGGTGTGATACAGATTATGGGACAAACTGTGCTTAAAATTCAGGTTTTTTCAAAACAAGGTGTTACGTCCTGTGAAGTACTCATGGGCAGAAAGAGAAGACTAAAATGCATAGGCTCTATTTTGCCTTCAGCTGTTTTCTGGCTCCTCTGTTTAAGTCCCAGTTCAACAAAGTACTTAATTGTTTGATTAATTATAATCATTTTACTATTTCCATTGTGAGGAATAGTATGATACAGGTACTATGATGCTACAGCTGGTTAAATTGGATCATACAAAGCTGAAGGATCTGATACAGAAGGTACAGATAGCAGCAGAAAGATTCTCTTCTTTTGACTGTGAAATTTAGACCAGCCTGGAGAAAGTTCCTACAGACCAATTTCCAACCCTTTGCTCCAATCTATCTTAGAAATTAATTTACATTATCCTGCTCCATTTTGTTGTCTTAGTCTATGAAACATGTTGATTATGAAACAATTCATTTTCTTTAAATTAATTCCACTAGATCCAGAAGTGGACTTAAAAGTCTAGACGCTTCAGTAGATTAAATGATAAGTATTTATTTATTCTCTAGTCAAATACACAACAGTCAAGTGAAGCATCTATGCAGCCCATGGGTATTTAGGCTCTGAGCTATAGCAAGCTTACTCCCTGCGGCAGTGTTCAATGCCTTCTTAATTTAAGGAGGTTCAACTCTGTGTCTCATTCTTCCAGTGGAGTGCCCATACGGCTACGTTGTGGACTGGCACTCAGAGGAAGCACACTCCACTACACCTGTAGAAAATGTGTTAATGTGTACCACAGAATGCGCAATTTGTGGGCATAAAAAGAGCAAGATTAACATAATTCATGATTTAGCTGGAAGGTAGCTGGAGAACTGCATTCTGATCACTTCTTCTGTACTATGAAGGCATAAAACAAATTCTTTAAACTTTCCATACTGCTTTTGTGGATTCAGTAGAGTATAATTCTTTGTAATGATGAGGTAATTGACCATTGTGTATTGGGAAAGTAAACACATGAAAGAGTGTGAGCTGCTGAGATTTTGCAAGAGTGGGGGTTACTTACATGTCTTCAGATAACAGGGGAGAAATTAGATGCAGAATGAAGGAGAAAAAAACCTTGGATTTTTGCCTGCCATTAGCATATTTATTTTAGACTTTGAGGTTATTTCCAGTACTTTTCTTTAAAAAACAAGAGCAATTTAAAGAATTTCCTAAAGATATTTATAACTATTAAAAGGATTNATTGGCACAATATTTTTATAAGAAAAAAGTTGGAGTGGAAACAAAAATAACTCAAAATATTTATCATAAAATTCTGCATTCAAAAGTCACTTTGATGCTTCTGTTCCTGCTTCATTAAACCCCTCATAGGCAGCATAATCCTGATAATTTTAACTCCCTAGAAGAATATTCTCTATTTTGTTTTCTTCTAAAAGACCAAATTATTAACTATGTCATACTGTAAAAATGTCATCTAAAGACATCATGATGTGCTAAATAGAAAGCAAATTGCAGGGGCTGTAAGCTTTGGGTCAAAGGACAGTTGTTTGTAGCTCGTTAGTATGATGAAGTGAAATGTGAAATTATATTAAATGTTTGTTTAAGATGTAATTACTGAGTAATTTATGCATTTTCAAGTATTCCATACAGATTTGTAGTCTCATATCAACAGTGGCAGAAATGCTTTCTTGGGTACATTATTTGCCTCCTCCAGAGGCAGGAAAACAATGCAAAAGCCAAAATATATTGCTCAGCATTTGTTTGCTTTTGTTCTTTTTGCCACTTCTCTCTTTTCTCAGCTGTGCAACCCTGACTGCCAAATTATGATTTCACAGGAGAGCTCAATTCAGCCTATCCTGTTTCCTTTCTGCCTTTAGATACCTGAAAAAAATTCAAATAAAAGCTGAATTAGCCTCATGACTTTGGACCATGTAGGCCAAAAGTCATCTTCCAGGTTGGTGTCACATGAGTACTAAATACCTCAAAGGCTGTTTCTCAGGTGCACAAGCTAAATGCTGGATGGTCTGTTTGCTCCGACTGGTCAGGAGAATAAAGACTTCACACATGAAACTTCAGCTGAACTAATTTCTTTTAATGTCAGGGAAGCTGGCATGAAACAGGAGATTCCACTTTTCCCTTGGCAAGTTGGTCTTAATGCCTGTCTCCCCCCAAGTACACACTGTGTGACCTGTGCTGCATGCTCAGTTTAGTGGTTCACCCACTATCCAGAGCTCTGGGCAACAACTACTTCCTCTCTTTAAGGAAAACTCTGGATGCAGAGCTTCAGACCAAACAGTAGCAGCTCTCCTTCAGTGTGTTAGAGGGAAAGGATGAAGATCCTGTTTCCCACTGGTGCATAGAAAGGAAAGGGGGCTTGGCAAGCAGCCCAGTGAATGTGAGCATCCACACAAAAAAAAGAAAAGGAAGAAAATGGAAAAAAAATCTAAGGGGGTGTGGGGGAAGAGTGCTTGTTCTTAGAGTGCAGTGGTGCCTGACCCGTTTCTGAAAAAAAGACAGAGAATACAATAGATGCAGGACTGATACACTTCTATCAGATTGTCGAAATAAGGACTGGTGAATCCTGAAAGAGAAAAACCTTAAAGGACAAGAACATTTCAGAATGTTCAGAGTAAATATGGTGTCCTCTAGATGGTATTGTGCTTAAATAAGAACAATGCACAAAAATAATTCAATTAAATCTATTACCTGCATGTTTTAAATAAAAGGAAGGAACAATATTTCCCATCCAGCATGTAGCCATTATTTAGAGTGAACAACTGAAGATAGTTACAGTATTAAAACAAAAAACCTGTATGACCAATGGCTTATTAGTGTCAAAAGACATGTTAACTAAATATAGCGTACTAAAACACAACCATGCTGCATTAGGTATTAGAAAAACATATCCTTTACTCCATTAAAAATGCCATTTTACACTTAGATCAATTTTGGATATTTTCATCACAGTTTAGATACTCCATTTTATACCAGGTAAAAACCTGGGCTCAGGATTTTACTACTAGTGTGGCAAGTACTGATTGCTGTCTGGATTTTGGATTGTAACTTCTACCAAGTAAGAATCTCCCATCCATTTGGTATGAAATCCATCTAAAATCTGTGCACAATAGGTCTTGGTACTGGGATGTCAAAATACCAACCAGCCTCGTTCTTGAAACGGATTCATTACTGCTCTGTCAGAAGAGCTAAGACCTAGGCTAATGAGATTACATGCAATATGGAGCTACTGCAGCTAGACTGATTTTAGAATTCATTATGTATCTCTGATAGAATCCCCAGCTGTGCTGCATAGTATAACTATACTGGCATTGAGGTTGCTACCTCAGGGGTCACTGCAAATACATTGTGGGCATGAAATGCCCTATATAGGACAAGACAGACCTGCCAATAGAAAGTATATTTTAGGGGAGGAAAAAAAGGTTATAGATATATATAAAACATAAGGTGTATGTGTATGTATATATATAAACCATAAAGATGTTTTGAGATGAAATAGAGCCAATAAAATTAGGAGAGCTAAAAGTCATAAAAGGGCTAAGCTTTAATTCGCATACAGGATGCAAGCTGTAGTCACTTATTCAATGTTTAATATTATATCATTGAAGATTCATCCTATGCAGATTTCAAATAATCCTCACAAGAAACAAGGTTGCAGTGAAAGGCATATTTGAGGAATTATTGAAAAATAAATGTATCTAAGCAAGATGAAGCTGAGTATGCTGGACACATCTATAGCACTCTACACATTTCAGCATAAACAAACTTTTCCTTTGAAAGAAAATTTAATGATCTGATAATAATTGGTTGACAGCTAAACTTTTTCCCTGGTTGCCAAATAGATTTACAAATACGCAGTTAGAAGTACTGATTTAGCTACTGTATCTCATATAACTGCAGAACATTGAAGCTTTATAAGCAGTATTTGTTGGTGTGTGCATACGTTTTAAAAAAAAAGCAAATACTATGTTTTTCAGAATAACAGCCTTTGAAAATACTGCCTAATCACTTAAAATATTGGACTTAAAACATTTTTGATCACAAATTACTGTAAATACGTCTAAAACCAGAGTTACTATATATAAACTTACTATGCCTCATGATAAGAATCTATCCCACTTTAAAATACTCTCATATTTAATCTAATTTGTTTTAAAAAGACATCACTTATACAAGTAGCTTTAGAAATAATATCTGATTTAACTTTTATTTGTTATTTATATTAAAAGAATATTTAAATGCCTCAATCATGTCAAATCATGAAATATCACTAAGAGTGTGTTCCAGAAAGCTTCCACACTGAGTAAAGGCTTGTGTATGTATGATTTTTGCAGCTATGACGGTGCCCATTTAGAAACCTAGACAGAAGGGATATAAATATTTATTAAAGACATGTTTATCTTGCTTATAATAGTATTGCATATTCTCATAAATTCCCAAGAAGAAACTGTACTTGTACCAGTACCATGCATCTTGCACCCTGCATCCATCCTATGGGAAGCCACATCCTAATGAATTAATGTAATGATACAGAAATACTTGCAATTACATACACAGACCTCCCAAAATAAAAATTAATAAGTAAAATACAATTTGGTTTCTTGAGCAAGGACAAGCAGCATCAGAAAAATCAGTTTCCACCCGTGAGGGGAATAAAATTCTAACAAGTCATAATTCAGTCTTAGGTGGGAGAAGCAGTAAGCCTCTGGAGACAGAATGAAGTCTGCCCAGAGAGACGAGGTGGAGTTAATAGTAGAGCACTGGCATCCAACAGAGAAGAGCTGCAAACTGAGCTACCATCCTCATTCCAAGTGGGATCAGTAAGTATACAGTTCCTGTCCACGCTCACATTGCTCCTGAGAAAGGTTAGGGATAGGCGTGGCGTACTTCTGTAAGTACAGTTCAGACAGACCATTGCTGCCTTCCCTCATCCCTGTGCATGTGCTCCTGCGAATCAGGCTGCAGGGGAACAAATGCCTGTGGTTACGGCAGGCTGCTGCCCAAGATATGCATTTCTCCACAGGCACATTCCACATCACGTGGACTGCATATGTGCTGTCATATGACAGAGGAGGAAACATCTGACTCTCAGGAGAGATGGTGGCCAAAAGTAGCTTGCTGTTGTTAGAGCAATTTAACTGGCCTCCCTGAGGGGTACTTGTAAAAGTGCACAGCCTGGAAAAAAACAATAGGGCCACAGCTTCTCTGGGCCCTTGTTCCAGTGTTGGACCAACCTCATGATAAAAACATTCTTTCTGATATCAAGTCAGAATTTTTCATGTTCCAACTCATGCCCATTTTCTCTTGTCCTTCCACAGTGTGCCTCTAGGACACTGGACCTGTCTTCACTACATCCTCCCATTAGGAAGTTGTAGACTATATCTCCCCTTTGCCTTCTCTTTCTAGAGCTGAACAGCTGTCTGCCTCTCCTCATACATCCTGTCCCTCTAACCAACCTGATGCCCCTTTGCTGGACTTATTTCAGTAAGTCAGTGTCTGTCTTGTACTGGGGAGCCCTTAACAGGACACAGTACTAAATGTACAGTCTCACAAGTGCTGAACAGAGGGGAGGTCTTCAGACAGCCCATCATTACTGAGCAGATTGCTTCCAGGTTCATGAAGAATCTCCCTTGAAATTGCATCTACATGCCACTGAAAGCAGACAGATAATCTCTCCTTTGTTTTTACTACTCCTATGATAGCAAGCCACACAGCCTAGAGAAGCAGGAATTAACTTTATTAGAATGCAGAGGGGTAAAAAGCTTGTGAAGGATAAAAGAGGGATGACTAGGGATGAGAAGTTAAAAAAATGGGACTTGGATAAGGGCTGGAGCCAAATGGATCCTGTAGCCAGCAGTCTTGCCCATAGCTCCCGAATATTGTTCTGGCTTTTGCATGTAGCTCAACTCTGAATTTATTCTACTGTTTGCATATAGCTCTGAAACTCAATGCCAAACTATAACCTCCTAGGTTATGGATAGCTCTCTGTATGTCAATTTGCCATGACCTTTTGCTTTGTTTACTGAAGTGACAGACATTTGCACTGTGTAGCTAAACGATCCACTCTTGTGCATGAAAGAAATACTGATGTTGTTTCAGATTTCAGAATTCTTGTTTCGGTCATTTTGCTCTTTGAAAATTACATTTAAATTTTCTATTTAAAGAACAATATATTGAAAGCAAAGCACTAAGATGTTTACTTTTAAGTATTTGTACTTTCTGATACATTCTTTAATTGCATGATCATACATTAGTTATTTTCAGCTTGCTTGGCTGGTGTGTTGGTTGGTTTGCTTTGTGTAAGAGTTCTGTTTCATTCATTACCTTGTTTCATTCCCTTGGATAAACCAGGGATATGACTTAAATTTTTACTTTTTTCAACATGAAACATGTTAAGGTAAAAGAAGAAAGAACTTTATTTTGAGGTGGGCTATTTTTAAAACAGATTAAACAGAGTACTATTGCTGTACAGAATGCAAAACAGAATGGTACAATTCAGTAGCCCTGACTTCATCAGCAGACTATAAGCCCCAATTCACTATACATAACTGTTCATCTTATGTCTCTGCAAAAGTACTTGAATGGCCACTGCAAATTCTCATTTCTGTCATCAATTAATTGAAACATTCTGGATGCAAAAGAAAGGCAGTTAAACCATTAGACCTTCAGTGACATACACTCTCAGCTTTTCAGTTACTGGATGTTTGTTTCCAGTCTCAAGAAGATGGACTATGTTTCAGGAAATAGATTCTGTTCGCCTTTAAGCTGAAGGACCTTGCTTTTTGTGCATATCCTGCTCTTTCTTCAAAAAGATTTATTACAAAAGATGTAGAAATTCTAATGAGGTTCCTGGAAAATTTAGATTCCCTGAAGGCAAACTGTGCAGTGTAAAGCCTCACTCTTGCAGTGGCGTCTTATCACACAAATCCCTAAAAGTTTCTGCAGGTCTCCAGTGGGGTCTGTATTAGAACACACAGGATTGTGGCCTAACCACAAAGAGGAATCTTCTGCTATACTGACTGCTCCTTTGGCTAAACCAGGAAAATCTGTATTTCCACTAGAGATTAAAATCAAAATCATGTTAAGACTGAAAAATCTAATCTACATAGCATTAAAAACACACATAAACTTCATAGATTGTCAGGTCATGTACCAGAGCAGTGGAGTAATAACCTATGTCTTCTTTTTTAAACAAGTGAGCTAAGTAGAAGGAATTAATCACCACAATGCTCCTTGTTATTACTTCCAAACATATCCATTTAGGGGTAGGGAGGGAAGGAAATAGAGATTAAATTTCACTCTTTGTACAGCATAGCACTCTCTGGGCAAAAACTAACACAAAGAAACCCAGGGTACAGTCACTTGCCGGGCCTCACTCTCTGCACTGCTGTGAAACTCACTCTGAACTGATCAGTAAGCTGGACTTGTTCACCTTGGCGTACCTCTCCCTCCTTGCCAGCTCCTAAAAAGGGAAGAAAATGCAGGAACTCTAACCTCACCATCTCTTTCTGCTGTTATTTCTCTGCTGAGAAAGCAAGCAGGGAACAGTGAGTGCTAACAGAACCTGTCGATGTGACTTGATGCTATATAAGACATACTGCTGAAAAGCCTCCACTTGTGTTTAGGGAAAGGCCAGCAGTAATCAAGGCTCAGAAGTTTTAAGGTAAGAATATATTGAAAGTAATTACTCTAATTATAGGTTACCTTCACAAACTGAAAATATGTCACCTTTATTTCATCTGCTCGTTTGTGATTAAGGATTGCTTATGTTCTTGGGGTTTGTGCAAGCAGAAAGCCAGCTGCCCTTACAATATCAAACAAGTGCTTGTAAGAAGTTGACTAACTCACATAATTAATTCTCATTCTCCTTCAGGGCTAGAATATTGCAATTTGACTTACTTTGGCATTGTGAGTCAGAAAGTACAGGGGCATGTGGGGAAACCCTTAGAAATCTCCAGAACGTCATCTCGATTTTTTTGCCTGTAGACAGGACTTGAATGATTAAATCATTATTTTAAACTAAAGGCTGACAAGTTGGTACCCATGCTCATTTTGGGATCAACATTGGGAAGGAAGAAATTTAATCATTCCAACAGATGATACCCCAGAAGTCAATCCTTTGTTATTGAATTTCAGCCAGTCACCAAACCTTTTGAACTACAGACTACAAAATGTTGTATACTCACTTATTATCGACAGTCACGTATCAAATAATAACAAGAATAATTGATTTCCTGTCCTTAAGGTTACCAAAGGCCATCTAAAATTTATGAATGTCTTTCATCAACTTTTCAATTTGTCGATTCCCAGGGGTTCCTACGCAGAGTATTTTATCTAGCACTGCTGTCAAAGTGGTGAATGAGTCTCCACTATTCATAAAGCAGGTGACATCATGCTGTTTAGAACACTGAACAGAAGGTTGAAGCAGAGTCCTAATCTTAGTCATTTTTGTCTACCCAGCTCGTTTTACAGCATCTCTGTGTTCTGAATCAGAGTAGGTTTGGTTTGCAGATCTTTGCTCATGAACAATAGTTCAAAATGCAATTTCACTTTGAGATCTAAATACAGAGGAAATCCAAGATAAAATTAATTGAAAAACAAAATTAGTTATATGAGTTATCCCTTTTGAGTTCAAATTATATTTATGACCCAGCAATTGTTCACTCACATTTGGTTTTCTTGAAAAACTTGCCTTTACTCCAGTTTTTGTTGAGAGATCCCCAGATGTGCTGTAGTGTTGTGATATATTTACCTGTTTGAAGTCTTGTTTGTTGTGATCAGTCATCAAGAACCCACTTGTTGAGAAATGTGCTGTTTCCCTTATGTCCCTGCCTAGACGATCATCATTTATATGTATCAGAAGGATGATTTCTGCTTGAGAGAAGCTATCTCCATTTTTTCTGATATAAATCACATTTATGTTGAACTCAGACATCTTAGAAGTATTCTAGTTCTCTTCTCTGTGTCTTTCTGACTCAGTCAGATTGTATCCTAGTAAATTTATTGTCTTCTCTAATTTCTTATGGAGTCTCATATTTATTTAATATGAGAATCTCTCAGTTTTTCAAGGAAATATGGCTGAATGTTTGTATGCATTGATTCTCTCATACCATCAACCCTCACCCCATTACACTGTACTAGATGCAATTGCTGTACTATATTCTCTCTTTCACTCCCCTAGTTAGTGGGACATAGTCCTAAAATTTATAATTAATCATATTATTCACTCAGTTTTACATCAGAAATGGTCTGTCTGTTCCCTTGCATCACCAGACAGCAGTGCACGGGACTTCTAAAACAGCACAGGAATGCACTGCTGGCCGATTTCCCCAAGTGGGAAGAATAACACATCTAACTCAGAATGTCTTCACACACCATTTGCATTTTGATAAACATTCATCAACAAACCACAAACAGTTCAACATCCAATAGCTACTTTGCTGTAATCCATAGGCTCCTGCTAGAGTCTCCCAGGTCCTAATAGCTCTTCTCCAGTTCTACTACCTCCATCTCTCCAGATGAAGCAACTTACTTTACAGAATTGATTTCTTTGAATAAGTTCTGCCATCCTTACCTGGAACTGTGTGCGATGACCTGATTGATCAGAAAACTCCTCCACAGGGTCCAAGCTTCTGTTCTTAAAACCATCTCAAAAATTGGCTGTTACCAGACATGTTTTAGTCAGAAAGTTGAATAGTTGTTTAAGAGGGTGTTAAGGGTAACACACATTTTAATATTTCCTATTTCAAGCTATTTTTTCATATTTTTAAATCTTTAACATAGATGTTGATTGCTCTCTCATAGACAAATTCGATATAACATTGAAGAATGAAAAGCTGTTCTATTTCTCCTTGTTACCTCAGCAACTTTACACAGAAATACCTTACATTTTTTAACAGAGATAGTATAAGAATGAATATTTTCCTGGAACTAAATTTACAGTGGTAACTTTCTGAGATACAAAGAAAATCAATGTAAGCTGATGGATAAGATGGAATGTGGAACATTATGTATTTTGCCTCATGGCTACTGTCTCTAGGGCTGCTAGTGATATCTCACTGATGAAAATACTATATATACATTGGAAATTGCCTTTGGATAGACAGCTAGAAGACAGCACTATATCAGGAACTGTGGAACAAATGTTATGGGTTGTGTAATAGGTATAACTGGGACTGATTCAGGATTGAAGAGTGCTGGCAAGCTAATTTGCAAACAGATGTGTGGGCAGACATATTATATGTATCCTGAACAGTTCTGCTATGCCATTCTGTACAGAATTATTCTGTGTATAATTATCTGATAGAGCAGTAAAGCGCCAGTGAAATTGATGCCTAAAATTAGGTAATATGATTCTTTTTTGAAGGTGGCTGGCAAAAAAAGCTAGTTTGCTGAATAGTTTGCCTCAAATTTGTTAGAAAGTGCTTGACAATAGTTACCGGCATAATGAATATGTGTACTAAAATATGCTATTCCCTTGTCAATATAGTTTAGGATTTTTTAAAAGACAGTATTTTGTTTGTGTTTTGTAAGACCCTCAGACTTATTTTACAGTGCTGCGTACTCCCAAAATCAAAGTAACCACAAATTCTACCTCCAAACGAATGCCATTCAACTGGCATTTCTGCTCAACAGACTCATTATTTATCATAATTTATGCAGGCTTGTCTTCATATATGAAAAATGGTAAAAAGTAAGGAATTGTGGTTCATATCCACCAAAAGTTTAAGCAGCAATAGCTGTTGTTGACTTCAGGTTGAGTTGCAAGTGTGAGAGGACAGATTATGCATCAGTTTAACAAACAGCAGATCAGATTAATTACAATGACCTCATTGGCATGAGAGAGACCAAAATTTAGTCTTATGTCTAATACACAAATTTAAACAGGTGGCCATAAATCTACTGTATTACACTAGGAAATGGGAGCTTATATATCAGGAAAAAAAGAGCTCCTCACTTTTCTGTTTTTTAACAAAAGGGCAATATTTTCTGTATCAATTTACCTAGGTATAAATCCACAGTAGTTACCAAAAGTGGATAATAAAACTTTGCTAGTAATCGGTATATGTGGTGTTTCACCTTGGTTTGTTTATCTGTTGGTATATCTGAATTCAACTTTGGAGACCTAAAGCTTTCCATAGACAGGAGAAACTTCAGCCCTATGACAGCCAATGGAATCAAAAAAAGAACTCCATAAATTTCAGCTATGACACAAATCATTCCTTTTCAGAATAGCTGACTGTCAAGGTTATGGTGATATCTATCAATTCAATCTCTTCTGAAAGGTACTCATGGAGAATGATTTAAATCTTGATTTTAAATCACATGCTGTCCCATAAATGCTGTATTTGTATGGTGAGGAACTTACACGTCTATGAGACTTCTCTGCAGAATACTGCATCCTGTCAATCCTTGAATTTGATTGATGATGAACATAGTCTGCTCTCAAGTACTCATATAAAATCCCACTGACTTCCAAATTTGGCACAGAATGTACTGAAATTTTTGAAAAGGCATATAAAATTAGTCTCCCATTCTTTTTATATCAGTGAATTAATGTACGTTGAGCACACAAGTCTGTACTTTAAAGTGAACTCCATGGACAGCACAATAAATGGAAGATCTGGATTTCCAAACATTTGCTAAATTACTTGCTGATTTCTTTTTGTTGTGTTCTGCTCCACAAGTTTAGTGTTTACATAGTTTGTAAAAAAGTCATGTATTGAGATTAAATTAGAAATTATTACCTTTCTGTAATCTCTAAACATGAGTTACTATTTAAAATACATTAATATTCGGTTTGTTCCAAATGATACAGATAAATCTTGTCCCAACAACCAACAATTTTCCTTTTTTTCTACACCACGCCTCCCATATAATACATAATGAGATCACAAATTTGGGTCCGTGGAATCTCAGGGTAGAAGAGCAGAAGGTAGAGGGGAGCAATCAGCAATTTGTTCAGTACAAAAAATTGTTTCATTCTTTGTATGAAAATTAAGGTTAGCTAAAACCTATTGATGCAGTATTTAATGCTACACAAAGCATTGTTATAGACATTATTTATGTTTTGAAAAATATAAAAAAAATTCTCATTTAATCAACACGATCACAATGTATAAAACTAATCAACCCAAGCGTGCTATACAAAACCTGCATACTGGATCTGCAGAGCATCTTACAAATACCGTCATTCTGAGTAGATACTTGGGGAGAGTTTATCAAGTGTAAATATAAGAGTTTTGTTTAAGTTTGCTCTCTCTCTTCTCTGGTTTTCCTACCTTGTGTTGTTTTTTTTACATTTTGCCTTTTATTGCTCTGAGCTGTGTTTCTGATGATAGCGTCAAATCTGAGGGCTATTTAAGTTGTTTCAGTTTAAATGCATAAAAGTAAATAATTTCCAGTTATGTAATTATTGTCACTCCAAATAGCTGTGTCTTTGTGATTTGCTTTATAACTACTGCCACTTTTCAGTGACTACCAGGCATTCAAATACTGGTAGT
The DNA here is from genome assembly GCA_013389945.1 of Fregata magnificens. Taxonomy (NCBI): domain Eukaryota; kingdom Metazoa; phylum Chordata; class Aves; order Suliformes; family Fregatidae; genus Fregata; species Fregata magnificens. Next base: position 34,104 of record WAAD01031555.1, read on the forward strand.
CTGGCTGAGAGCCATCATTAGCAAATCAAAGCAGATGTATTTGTACGTGTATTTTTTCTCCTCAGTCCTCAGACTTCTCTGTACTGCTGCTACCTTAGCTTTTGACTTCCGTCAAACCATTAGTCTGCCTAGTAGCAGACATTGTTTTGGCTCAATGTTGAGATTTTTTATCAAGTACATTCCTAATATTCGGGACAGAAAGATGGTATCTACAATGGTTTTACATAGCCTTCAAGAAAGCCCAGTGCAAAGCCATGACTCAGATGAATTTGTCTGAGTCATGTTCTGGAGAAGCCGCCCTCATTCCTGTTTCCTGGATTTCTCCATGTGCCAAGGAGCCTTCCTCTCCCAGGTGCTATCTCATCCTCAAGTGAGGAACCATAGTTTATTTGCCCTCAGCAAATATTCTGTTTCCCACTAGAATATAGTTGTTGGCAGTTAGATTTCTTTGACTATTATATGCAATTCTCTTACAAAACTATTTTTCCCTTGTTTAGCAGGACTTTTCAACAAGGAAATACTATGATTAAGAGTTCTTGAAGTGTGTTGTATGAGATGTGATTTAATAACTGCTTCACTAGAGACTTGAGGAAATGACCCACATACTTTGTGTCACGGCTCTCTGTCTGTTGAATGAGGATGAAATAGTCTCTTTCTTTTAACCTTTTGTCATCTATTTAGATTTTAAGGCCCTTGGGATGCAGGTGGTGCTTTGCAAAGCATAGGTCCTCATTTCAATTGGAGAACCTTCAGGACTGAATTCATTACAAGGGTCAGGAAGAATAGGGACAGATATTAAGCAGATTAAACATTGCAGAAGGGTCAATCACTGAAAAGGTGAAAGATTTCTAATAGCCAATTTTCACTGAAGAAATGAGGGGAAGAAGAGCTTGTTTCTGTGCAATCATACCTACTCATTAACTTGGTAATAATCATATCTTTGGCTAGTGAACTTGCACTTCAGACCTGGATTTTATTTAGCTTAGGCTACAGTCATTATCAAGACTCACTCACTCCTCTCTCCCCAGCTTATTTTTTAAGGTCACTGTAGTGATAAGCCTAAAACAGGTTAATTTTTGCATCCTTCTATGGCCTTCATGCACTAAGGTCATCAAATTTGTGTCACTACTTTATTTCATACTGTAAATGCTGATATCTGGAGTGTGTAGATCACCAATGTGTTTATTTTTTAAATTGCCTGGAACATACAGTTTTGCAATAAAAGACAAAGATAAAAAAAGAAATCCTGATATTTTGGGAAGACATATAAAAAAACCAAACCCAATTTAGGGCATGATTTACTTTAATAAAGGATAAAAATGTGCAATAAAACTCTAGGTTTGTTTTTGTTTAAATTTTTTTCTGGTCCTGTGGTCCCCAGCTGCCCTCAACAAATAGTGTCTAGAAATTAAAGTGCCTTATTCTGGAATATGGAATAAGGTTCCTTGTAGAGTGAGACAGAGTGGAAGAATCTAGAACTTTATTAATTGAGGTGGTACTTATTTTTTTAAAAAAGCTAAATAAACTGATTTCAGTATGCATTTTGGGAAAAGGAAGGGAAAAGAAGGTGCTAAATAGATAAAGAAAAAAATAATCCAGTACAAAGAGAGGTGATGAAAACAGGAAGGACCAAAAAAACCAAGGTCAGAAAGAGAGTAAATAAGTGATTCTGCAGAATGACAACTTTTAATCTGATTCATTATTATTTTGGCTACTTAAAGTCCCAGTTTTACACAACGTCTTGTGCATTGTATCCTGTCTTGTAAACACAAGTAGAACAGGTAGCTCTCTTGTATTTAAAAGCTTTCAAATTCAAAATGGCTGTGAAGAGTAAAAAAAAAAATTGTTTTAGTAGGGCAGCCAAAAGTTATAAACATAAATAGCATTCAATATTTATTGACTTTTGCCAGCAAGGAAAATATTATCTCAACAATATTTTATAAGATGTTTTATGAAAAGCTAATGCATTATATATATTTAGGTCTTTTAGCCATTAAGCATGCCATTTGACAACATAAATGCTTTGCTTCTGAGTCCCACAAAAATGTCTTTTCAAAAGGACAATAAAATTGCAGATGAAATGTTTCTACTAGAGAGTTGGGTATTGTAAAATCAACTGTTATAACTGCATTGGCAACTTAAGGGGTTTGGAAAGCACACTAAAACACTCTTAACCTGCACTAATTACAGGTCCTGGTTTTTCTACTATTCTACCCTAGCTTATCTTATAAGGATATAAATTCAAAGACTTAGCAATTATCTGTGGTGGCATAGTACAATATTCTTCTGAGCAGACTATAAAAGACAGAAGACTAAAATAAGAGTGTGTAAAACTTGATATCTAAGAAGTGCTGTGTAAATAATAATTCTTGTGAACAACATCTTCCTGACACAATACACATCTCATCTTCTTTTCTGTACATATAAGCAGCAGACAAAGCTCAAAGCCAGTCATTTACAACTTCAGGCTTTGAGGAAGGGCAATGCAATATCTGATGCAAGTGTTAAGTAGAGATGTGTCCCTCTGACTGTATTAGGAGCATCCCTGCCTTGTGGAATACTCGAATTAGTGTCAAGGTATCTCAGCTATTGTACCACCCACAATGCTTGCTGTTCATGTTTTAGGGGTGGCAAAATGGAAACACTGAAACTGTAATCTTAAACTACCCAGTGTGTCCAGCAGATTAAGCCAAGAACCCAGGAGAGGTCTGTCTTGTGACTAAATCTTGATTTTTTTCCCAGGAACACACTATGTCCTTCATGACAACTGCTTTGATCATAGCGAGTCTTTAAATAAATGTTGTGAGAGGCTAAAGGAGGTGATCACTGTTGTTTTGTTAACGGAAAAAAACAACAGATAAAAAACAACAATCACAGAATATTCATACAGAAACATTCTTCTTGATATTTATTGTTTGGTGTTTGGGTTCCTCAGGAAATTCTCCAGAAAAAAAAAAATTGTATGGTGCCATATAATATGTATATACTCTGCGTATATAAAGCTATACACAAATCTAGGCATCTAGGTAAGTAATCAATATTATACAAAATACACCTTCCTTTCTCTCCGGTGCATGGGAGCCTGTAACCATTTTGCCTGAGCTCAGTTCCAGTATAGTACTTAAACACTGAAATCTGAGTGCTCAGGAGAGCTCCTGCAGACACCATAACACATCCCTAAGTGATTTGTTGAAGTTAACATTGAAACTGGACTTTCGTAGTGCTGAATCAGGCTTACACAAAAAGAGTCCCTTGCTTTTAACAGGCATGTGATTACAATAAATACATATCACACAGCAGAAGTAACTGAGCAACTGTAACGGGTAGCTTGTGAGAATCCCATTTTCCATTTGTGACATTTGTAACAGAATTGAACTGGTTTTATGTTTTGATAGATCAATATGATAGAAAGATTAACCATTAAATTCAAAATAAGCAGGTAGAGTCATCCAATATTGTCTTTGTCTATGGCAAGAAATACAAAGTACACAGAACAGACCAGGCTCAGCAGAAAGAGCAAGAACTTAAATGATAAGATGTTAGGACTTCATTCTTTCAGTTGTGCAACAGGCTACAATGTAATAGTGATAGGATATCCTCCAGCTGTCCTGGAAAATAGGAATAGAGGAGAGTATTATATGGTCAGTGTATAATACTGAATGTGTCATTCATACTGCCATTTGTTTCCTCTGTTCACAGAACACTTAACATACCTCTGGATAGACTAACAATACAAGTAACTTGCTCTCTGTTTTCAACTACTAGGAAAGTAATGGCTATTGTGTATTCTTCATACAGATTTTATGCTCTAACAAAACATGTATTATCTTTGTTTATAACAAATGAACACTGATAGCCACAATGAATGTGCCTGATAACTTAGATGTATATTTTCAGAATAGTACCAAGAGTGCCCTATTCACTGCCTGATTAGGGGAAGCAGGAGGATTCCCAACTCATATCTAGTGTACTGCTTAAAAATTGATGCTTTTTTGTTTCATATGCAGTTCATTTGAAGAAGCAGCAAGAAAAATGCTTACCTGGCAGAGACACAGTACATCCTAACTAAATGACCGCCATTATTATTGACTTAATTAATAAAATGACATTTTTGCAGTTACCTCAGTATTTGCCAGTGAATATCATGCAATTACTACAATTTGCCACTGTGAACAAACTATATACTGGTGAAATAGGCTCAGCGGATAGGAAATGGAGGTGTCTGTTAGCAAATGCTGGTTTTTTGCTAGCATTCTCAGAGGTCAAAGTAAAAAAGGAAAACTAATCATTACCTAGATCAGAAAGGGTATTAAGTTAAAGACAAGGAGGAAAGAGAGAAACTATAGCAATGCTTTTGTTGGAAATGAGTATGGCCAAGTAGAAAACCCATGGGAAATTAATAAACAAATGTTCCTGAGACAGAAAGTCCCATCTTGCCTCTCGCAAGTCCGTTTCTTCTTTATAAATAGGATCCAAAGGATGTGGGTCGTACATAGCAGTCTAGTTAAGCAGTCTCTAATTCCAGGCATCTAAAATTTGGTCACATCAGAGTCTGAATTAAGATTCATTGTGAGGATTTCTGTGACTCTACTGCATTAAGAGTACCGAGGAACAATCAGAAAAAAGTTCTCTGCTGTCAAATTTACTTGGGAGTGAAGAATAGACCTGGGCCTTTCTTGGGTTGTTGGCCATTCATTACTTTAAATATGCCTATTCAATAGAAATTCCAAAATTAAGTCTCCAACTGGAAAGGAGGACTAATGGGGAAGGGAACGGTACACTCTTATTTAGTCATAAATTGTGCAGAAGGGAGGCTCCAGCCTGGTATTAAAAATGATCTTGAGCTGTTTCTTTGAGTCACAAGAAGAATAAAATACCAAATTAATGAAATTTATTTCACTTGTGATGTCTTGTTCTGTGCTGAGTTCTTTCAGGGAGCTCAACAAGTACTTTTAGTATAGTCTTTATGCGAGCTGTGGAATGGTAGTCAAAAAATAACTTCTTCAGTGGAGTTCAAAGGACGGAATAGGCACAACGTTTTTCTCCATCACACTTTGTTTTCTTCCAGAGATTGTTTTTAGAGAGATAAACAAAGTTGTCATATTCTAAATCACTGCTGTCAAACTTTTTTTCAAAAAAAAATACTTAATTAGATTTTTAGATAACAACGCTTGGTAAATTCTCTCAGCACTGTCAGCATTCATTTACAGGAATGTTAGCTATGTCACATCATCTGTGGTCTTTATTTTGGAACAGTACTAAAGCTGGAAATCAAGCTGGCTAGCAAGGAGCTTAAGAACACAAGAACTGTCTTTTGGAAGAGACAACAAACTTCCGTCTGCTTTCAGATGATCAGTGAGCTCTCCCTAAAGGCAGAACGGTGAGTGAAGTGTTCCTAGATGGCCACTGCATAAGCAATGGAAGAAGAAACCAACCACTCCAGGATGTCAGACAAATGACCTACAGTTTTGCATTTAAAGGACTGTGCCATATGAGTGGCAGCCAACATAATCCAGAGGCAAGGAGACAGGTGAAGAAAGTGTCTGTCAGTATTTTTGGGAGACTACGTGGCTTGAATAACGGAGCACGAGTTTTATATTTCTTACAATGATAAGAGCTTGTCACAAAAATTTTTGTAGCACAGTGTCTTTCCATCACTGCACACTCTGGCATGCAATGTTTTCTGTAGAGTGGGCTATACTAAAATTGTCAGCATTAAGCGTAACTTATTCTGTGATTGTTCCTGACACTGCTGTACCAATCTATTCTCTACTGGTCTAGCACCACAACTTTCAATGGGCTCTTATAACGTTCTCTTATAGCCATCAACAAAAGCCCGTTGACAGATAGAAAGGCTAGATAGAAAGCTAGTGAAATATCCATTAGACTGGGTACGTGCTACATAACTGATGTTATGGTGATTTTGCTAAAGATTTCTAGTAAGATGATAAACAGTATCTCAGATTCCAGCTAACAGAAAAAAGCAATATTTTGCCAATTTGATGTCATGCATGATGGTTATATCCAGGCCTTTTTGTTGCTTTTTAATTAATCATGTTTTGCCTGTCCAAAACTAAAAAAAAATAGAGCATTAACTGTAATTCTTTGCACATAGGATAATAAACCGCACAGACAGTCCTGGTCTCTTCAGCTTTCTTTATCTTTTACTGTTTACCTGAAGTGGTGATCAGTATTCTAAGTCAGGCCAACCATTAATTTTCTCACAGAAAATATGGATCAGGCCTTTCAACGAGCAGATGAAACAAGCTGATTGTTGCCAGCCTTGATAAATTTTGCTTAATTGGACCTGGCAAACACACAGCAAACACTGTGATGTGGACTTAATATAGCACCTACTCTTCTAAAACTTTTTCTGTAGTGCAGTTGGCATAGCATACAAAAAGTTCTGCTCTCTACATTTAAATTGCTGCAATAATTTATTCTAGAGATGCACAAAGCAATTCAATGGTTTTTTCTGGGGGAAAAAAGAAAAAAAAACCACAACCAAACCAAAACCCACAACTCTAAGTTTCTTTTTACCCTTTTCAGTCTGTTAACAAATAGAGTCTCTGGGAACAATCTGTTCTGGAGAGATGACCCTGCATATAACCTCAATTAACCATTAGAAACCAGAAGAGCCTTTTGGGGCCTACAGTTATTTAAGAACTCTAACACTTAGATGAAAGATGTAGATGATGTTATTTGTTTTATTATAAAGTTACAGTAGTGAGGTTTTAGCTGAGCAAGAGCAGGTTCCTATTCTACTGATCTGTACCAACCCAACAGGATACAGCCTCTGTCTTATAATTAACCATTTCAAAAAGACAAAATGACATGAGTGCTAGATTATGTGACCCATATAAGCATTTGACCTGATGCTAAACCAGGAATTACTCTCCAAATTTCTTCAGTCCTAGACCACTGTATTCACCCCAAGACCACCCACTCTTTGCAGCATAACAACATAGAGACAACTGACAGCACCATAGGAAGGGACTGCTGGCAGAGACCTTTTAAATCATGTCAATTCTGTACAGAAATATTTTTTTTTCCTTTTTTCTATTGCTTTTGTATTTATAAAGCTGTAATGTCTTTGTTCTTGAGCCTCTCAGATCATTGCACTTAAAAGGGGCAAGTATTTCTGAATTGGTTGTTAATATTTTTTGGTAATACACTCAGTATTTTCTTATTGTAGCATACATTCAGAGATAAATGACATTGCAATATAAGAAAACTTAAAAGTTCTCTGATTATCAGATTCTCTGACAGTTTAAACTGATACAGCTTCATTGACTTCTCTGAAATGTATCCATTTTACAAGAGCAGAACATTTGGTCCACAACCACAGCACAGCCATTCCACAACAGGGTGAATCCAATGTCTACCAGGGCAGAGATCATTACCTTTGCTTTGTGTTGGTCGGGTCACATATACCTTCTCTGAGTGATTCTGGGACTTCAAGCTTATAGCTTTAAAAATATTCTTGTCAGTGGCTGTGGTGGGTTGACCCTGGCTGGATGCCAGGTGCCCACCAAAGCTGCTCTATCACTCCCCTCCTCAGCTGGACAGGGGAGAGAAAATACAATGAAAGGCTCGTGGGCTGGGATAAGGACAGGGGGAGATCACTCAGCAGTTACCATCATGGGCAAAACAGACTCAACTCAGAAAAAAATAATTTATTTTATTGCCAATAAAATCAGAGTAAGGTAGTAGGAAAATAAAAACAAATCTTAAAAACACCTTCCCCCCACCCCTCCCTTCTTCCTTGGCTAAACTTTACTCTTGATTTTCTCTACCTCCTCTCCCTGCAGCAGTGCATGGGGATGGGGAATGGGGGTTGTAGTCAGTTCATCACATGTTGTTTCTGGTGCTCCTTCTTCCTCAGGGGGAGGACTCCTCACACTCTTCCCCTGCTCCAGCGTGGGGTCCCTCCCATGGGAGACAGTCCTCCACGAACCACCAATGTGGGTCCTTCCCACAGGCTGCAGTTCTTCATGAACTGCTCCAGCACAGGTCCCTTCCACAGGGTGCAGTCCTTCAGGAACGGACTGCTTCAGCATGGGTCCCCCGTGGGGTCACAAGTCCTGCCAGAAAACCTGCTCCAGCTTGGGATCCTCTCTCTCTCCACAGGTCCTGCCAGGAGCCCGCTCCAGTGCAGGCTTCCCACGGGGTCACAGCTTCCTTCTGGCACATCCACCTCCTCCACTGTGGGGTCCTCCACGGGCTGCAAGTGGATATCTGCTCCACCTTTAACCTCCATAGGCTGCAGGGGGGGACAACCTGCCTCACCATTGGTCTTCACCACAGGCTGCAGGGGAATCTCTGCTCCTGCGCCTGGAGCACCTCCTCCCCCTCCTTCTTCCCTGACCTTGGTGTCTGCAGGGTTGTTCCTCTCACATATTCTCACTCCTCTCTCCACTGCTGTTCTCACCATTTTTTTCCCCCTTCTTAAATATGTTGTCACAGAGGTGCTACCACCGTTGCTGATGGGCTTGGCCTTGGCCAGCGGTGGGTCCATCTTGGAGTCAGCTGACATTGGCTCTATCGGAGATGGGTGAAGCTCCTACCAGCTTCTCACAGAAGCCAACCCTGCAGCCCCCCTGCTGCCAAAACCTTGCCATGCAAACCCAATACAGTGACTTACTTTCTCTTGCCCAGTCTCACACCCTTGTACTAGTACTAGATTATTTTCTCGGAACCTTTCCCCAAATCCTTGCTAACATCTGCAGGTGACAACTACTTAACTCTAATCCACTTTGACAGGAAGACTGTATCAAGCACACCTATTAAGTGATTTGCTGGAAGTGAGAAGAAAACATAGTGGCCTAAGCAAGGCAAGTAGCATCTCCCTGAAAATGCTAGAAGCACAGCTGCCCACAATGGTACGAGCACTCCTTTCATACAAGTTCCCAAATAGGTAAGGTGGTTACAAGGGGTCAGACCCAGAGAAATTTGATTTAAATATGTATTTTGAAATATATTTTAGTTCTCTTTCAAGAACTTCCGGTTGTGAAGTTGAAGAAAATATGGTCCTCTTCATTAGGTTTGAGAAATCCTGGAAAACCTGGCTGGATTCTGTGCTTCAGGGTGAAGGAATCATATAAAGCAGGTATTTATAGCTGCAGTTTTAGGTGAAGAATCCTTGGCAAAAGGAGTTTTAAGAGACAATCTGGTTTTTTAGGGGATTTTTAAGGAAGGGAGCAAAGATTCACTCGGTATCTTTTTTTTTCTTTTTGTGGGAGGGAGTCTTTGTTCTGCAAACTGGAAACCCCTGGGATGCTGCAGGGTTTTGCTGTGATCTGACTCACCAGCTGTGGCCAGAGCTTCGGGTAGAAATGGTCTCCAGAAAGCAGGTTAATGGGAATGGCTAATGGCAAACCAGATTCACAAGAAAAAGTGGTAGCAGACAGCACATCCATCAAGCTCTGCAGCCCAGAGCAGCAACTTCACTGGCACTTCCACTTTCTAGTGAATGCTGACCACTGGGGCTGGGGTGGACAGCAGCATTCCCAAACCTGGATCTCTGCTACCCCTGCCCTTGTGAGAACAGAACCTTCTGCTCATGAGTTGGTTTCATCCACATCTAGACACTAGTGAGCGTGTAAGGTACTGCTGAGGATGGCTAATGGCTGATTACTTTTGCTCCCGCTCATTGTATTCTGAGGTGTGATGGTCTTGCACATTTTGGGTTGTTTGGTTTTCTGAGTTGTTAGTCTTACTGAGTTTCCCTTTCCTCTCTGCTCCCTAGTAATGTTCTGTTTCTACAAATCAGTTTAACCCACTGCTTGCAAATGGAGATTCACAAGCACTTCTTACCAAGAACCCAGATAATATAATTCATATTCATGAAGGGCTAAAATGTGGTTTTATGTTGTGTTTCATATTTTATTCAGTAGTTTTCCAGTGAACCTGGCCATTGTTTCTGCCAGTCAGTGCCTGTCAGAAAGGTTACAGCAGTTTGCAAAAATCTGGCTACCACTTTACTGGATGTAGATAGCCGGATTAGCTAATGTGGGATTCGCTGTACAATAAACACCTTTGTTTAAGGCTTTTGCAAAGTCTGGAAGCACTGGCACTGTGCCTGGTGCAATGTAGCTATTAGAGTCTTTTCATTGACTTTAATTGGAGCTGGATTAGGGCCTAATCATTAAAAAAAATCTTCATCCTGCAGCGAGCAATGGTCACATTTGACCTCAAAATTTCAATAAGAGGCAGTGGTGGGGGAAAACCAGAACATAAAAGACAGAAAAATAATATTTTCCTGTCAAACAATGAATGATAGATAACTATATGTAGTACAGTGACCATATGCCTCAAATTTGTCTTGAACTCCCCAAATTTTTTTTCTACGTACTGTCTATCTGTCCAATTTTGATTTTTGGCAGCTGCCGGAGCACAGTGGAAGAGAAGACTGTTTGTCTGCCTTTAGCTGGTGTGGGATTTGCTGTTGGCAAGCACAGATAACAAACACTTCAATTCTGTGACCAAATGTCTTTGCCATTGTTTTTATTAGACTGTGGGATGTTTTGCCTGATATGAGACAAGATATTTTTGACAACTTATTGCAGTGTAATAAACGAATAAAATATCAGAGAATAACATATTTTATGTATATGTATGTATATTTTTATGTATAAAAGTGACATATATTACTTTGCAGGCTTTTTAGAAAGGATTTTACAGTTCACAAAGCCAATGCTGTAACATTGTTATAGATTTGCAGTGACTGTCCATCTGTGTCTCTTGCTCTTTGCCTTCAATTTCTTTATATTATCTATGTACTACAGATGAGAGGTCCCATGCTTCATGCCCTGTGAAAGTCCAAATGGAGCATGTGAAGTGTAATGGAAGCGCAGCTGAACTGAGCCAGAAAGATTGGTAATGCAGGAAACTCTAAATGCTGTAATATTATTAATGTTGTTATAATGAATTTCTGTATCTTAAGTTTATTTTTATTTTTAGGGAAGTAATTTTTTGACAATACTATTAGGGAGGTGCATTTTGTTTTGGTTTTTGTAATGTATTATATGAGGTGTTACTTTCTGTGGCATTCAAAACATCTGCTATTTGGGAGGCATAAGAATAATAATCTCTATTAGTTTTATTATATCTACCGATATGAGATATGAGGTCAATGAGATATGGCAAAAAAGATCATGTTAATTTATCAATGTCAGTAACCTGTAGTTACGTGTCTTATGAAATGAGCCTATCTGCTGTCTTAAAAGCCTAAATAGTATTCTGGTAACACTTTCATTAAAGGAATAAGTTTCTTTAGCAGCTTTTGATCACGTTTCTTCTCAAGCATTGAAGATTTTTATTCCTAGCATACAAAATGCTAGTTGGGTTTTTTTTTCTCCTCTTTCTCATTATGAGGGCATTATTATTTGCATGCAGTCAAATGTGGCAGACAACTGGAGAAACTTCAACATGGGAACAATATTGTTCAGCCTGGCAACTTGTGCGTAAACCAGTTTATTCTGTGTTCTGATAGCAAGAAATGGAATTGCTGCAAAGAAAATCTTTCTCTCTCTTTTCTTGTTTTGTGTTTTCCTTTCTTCCAAGGCAAATAATTTCAAGCTAATCTCTTTGATTCACATACTGATGGACAAATGTGTCCAAATTGCTGGAAGTGAATGCTGTAGGGCATGTATTTTAAGAAGCTCTTGATTCATTTATGTACTTTTAAGTTTTCTATTTTTATTCATGGTGAGCATACTTCACCACCCTGTCACACCAGCTCAGAGACTGAATTGAACTTTTCCCCTTTAATGGTTTTATCTTCTGAAATATCTGTAAATTGTATTAGTTTGTTCTTTTTTTAAATCCCTACTGGATGCATAACTACATATTCATTTAAATTCACTATGACTACAGCACATCTTTGCCATCCTCAAAATTGTCTACTCTTGGTTATACGAGGTAAAACTCCTTCACCAACTGAATAATGGAGACAAAATTTTGACTTCTGTGCTCCTCTACCTTCTTCTGTGCTCCTCTACCTTCTTCAATTCTGTTGGGTTTTTTTACTGTTGTGTTTAGTAGCAGTTAAACAGGTTCAAAACATGTTGTTTTCCTGCTCTTGTTTCATGTGTTTTTTATTTTACGTGCAATGAAACTACCTGGATGATAAATACTTTGCAATTCAGGCCACATTTTAGGTGTCTAAATAAGAAGTTAATGACCAAATTCCTTGTTCTTATTGGGGGGGCTGGTAGGTAAGGTGACCTAATTATCATATTTCTCTGAAGAATATACTAGAATATACAGGATTTATTTTAAGATTTGACTTCTATTTGAGGCGACAAAAATTCCTGTTGACTTCAAGGAAAGTTGGTCAAGACCCTTGTAATGAATACGAAGCATCTAAGGCTAGGAAAAAGTGGGGGTGGTGAAGAGTCCTTTTGGAAAAAAAAAATCACATACACCATTCTGGAAATGGGGGAGGAAGATTGTTTGAAGGAGATGTCAAGCAGTAAGTCACAGAAAGGAAGACTGTGGGACAAGAAAAGTCGAGAAAATCAGGCCATTTCTCATCTTGGAGCCTAGTTTTTCTCTTACCTAACAAAAAAGCCCTGGAGAAGGAAGGGATTAAACAGTTGAACAAATGGTGTACAAGGGATCCTCAAGCCCTGCTCAGAGCTGGGCTTTTTCACAGAGTTCTCAAAGCCAAGAGTAGAAGAATTAAGAAAGTGAGTCCTAGGAATCATCAAGCTGTGGCAGACAGGGTTGGAAAGCACAGCCCTACAGAAAATGGCTTTTCAGGGAATGGGGGACCTTTGGGCTACAGAGGGAGGGAAAAAAGTTATTGCAGGCCCACAAAAAGCATCCAAAAGAGAGAGGAACAGAAGATCAGTCCCAAGATGAGCCATGAATGCAAGGAAACTAATTCACATAAGTAAAAATGAATTATGCCAGAAGAGAACATTGTTTTAATTATTTTGAGCAGAAGAGAAGCAGGGTACCTGCAGGACTATTCTAGGCCTTGAAGTACTTTGAGACATTCTCCATAAAAAGCCCTACAAGTTCTGAACTGATGTTCATTCAAACTATGGAGTGTGTCACACCCCTCTGTTGCTTGCCTCTTGTTTTGGGCATATTTCAATGTTAACAGTTTCTGCTGTTTCTCCATCACCTCATTTCTTGGTAACGTGTTTGCTGTGCAGATGCTAAGGATGGCAAACTGCTTCCCAGAATTAATGGGACTCGATAGCAATGTAATAAATGCCTGCCTCTCACCCCAGCAGGATGCATCCCTCCTGTTTGCTGAGCAGCTTTGACTTTCAGCTATGTGCATCGAGGACCATACATTCTGATATAAGTGCAATTTCTTTATGGATCATTTAGTGCTATGTTCATAAAAGCATTGCTAGACTTTTAACTTTCAAAATTGGGGAATGCAAGGGAATTTAAGGTAATAAATCTGCCAGGTACCATAACATGCATTACCTTTCCCACAGTTATATAACTTTCCTCCAAACAGAAATTTTAGCCACTTGTACACTCATCAGGATGTAGGCTGAACTGGGCCCTCCAAGCCAATATGATGACCACCATATAATCAACTTCTCTTTTCCAGTCACCATTCAAAACAAAATTCAGATAGAGAACTCTTGTTTTGTTGATGTAATTATTTCATGTGACAGCAGGGGCTTCTTGCTTTGTTTGTTAACCAAAGCAAAATAAACAGATTCTTCATGTAAAAATCTGCAGTATTAATCAAGTTTACTATAGATCTCTGTAAATATGTGCTTATGGGTTCTTGAAAATGGCTGAGCCCATCATCTTGCTTCTAGTGCATATGCAAAAGTCACACTGACTTCAAAGAATTAGTACCACTGCCTCTTAAAAATTTTAATATACAGAACAGACAGAATAGACTATTTCAGTTGGAAGGGACCTACAACAACCATCTAGTCCAACTGCCTGACCAATTCAGGGCTGACCAAAAGTTAAAGCATGTCGTTAAGGGCATTGTCCAAATGCCTCTTGAACACTGACAGGCTTGGGGCAATAGTACAGAGAGACAGTAAAAAATACATTCAGCTATATTTTCAAAGGGGTATTTTGAAACCAGCCTCTAGTTTTGCATGCCTAGTGAGCTATGTGAATATCCCAAAATCTGTGTGCACAAACAGGACAGGTGCCAGCAAACTGTGAAGCAAACCACCATATCAGTGTACACAAAATAATGTCTTGAATGATGGAACCTGTAGCTCTCTACTACAGCCATTATGGTCATCTCTGAGCCCTTTGCAATCTTCCCAGAGTGAGCTTCAGGCTTATTGAATTTTGCTTCATCACAAGGCCAGGAGCTAGGGCTGGAGTTGCACTGCTGCTGCCATGGGAGGGAAAATAAGGTGAGTGGAAAGTACAAAACTGCAATGAGGATTACCCTGCGACATCGGGCGTCCTGCTGCTCCCCGCTGGGGCCACCTGCAGCCCTGGCCACAGCTGTTACCCCCAGCCTCCCCTGGCAGCAGCAGGAAGCAGGCTCGCGTGTGCTCTGACACAGCACCAAGCAGAGAGCGAGGCTACAACCTTCCGCAAGCCCCTCACAGCCGGGTGCACGAGGTCCTGCCTGCCGCACGCAGAGCCAGTGCCGCAACCTTCCTCCAGCTGACAAATGGGACCGTGTGATTATTTGACTTCCCTCGATGTCCAGTCGAGCAACAGAATCGTTAAGTCTTGCTGCTTAATAGGTAGGTTTTGGCAGGCCGTCAGTCCAGATGTCAGTCACAGCGGTGAATTTTTTCCAGTAACTGTATCCAGATGTTAGCTTTTTAAAGCTTTCTTATGTGTCCTTTTTAATGTTTCTGTTCAGTTCCACTGTTGGCTCTGCTGACAACTGCAGTGCTGCCGGCAGCCTAGCACAAGGACTGCAGTATTACTGTGTTAGTACTTTGTCTTTCTGAATGTCCTCCTGCTTTCAGTCATATAGGATGAAGAATGTGTGCTCTGTCTTGCTAAGGTCAAATTCATAAATTCTTCAGGAGCAGAAGAGTGTAAGATCCTTTCAGGGCTATCAGAGGGCAGTTACTGACATGCACCACACCCCACCCACCCCCGATGCTTCTCTTCTAACTGATGTTTGTCATTACAATAAAAGGTAGAATATATTGCAGTAGCTATTCTAATTGCGAACCACAGTTTAAATATTGAGAAGTCGGTGACTACAAGCATGCAATGCAACAATTGCCTTCAGCCCGTTATTTAGCTGCCCAGAAACATGTTATAATGCATCTTTTCTCTCAACCCACAGATTTTACTCTAGTCTGGTCTCCAGTTCTTTGCTAGCTGCCAATAATAAATAATTTCCCCTTTCCTCTGCCCATCTCTGCAGCCACCTGGAGTTTTCAGCCACTGCAACTGCTCTGTTGTAAGTGGGGAGGTGGGAGGTGATGTAGGGGAAGAACAAGCAATGGTTCTTCAAACCCCATGGGAGGGTGAGAGGGACTACCTAGAAAATACTAATTTTTCCCTTTTTCTTTTCAAAATTCCCAAGTTGTGGGTGTGTAACTGTACAGTGTGGTGCTGTCGTGAATCATGTTGGAATAATATGATTCAGCATGTCCTTACATACTCAGTTTCTATGACTAAAAATAAATTTGTCTTGTTTTTTTCAATGAGACTGTTCTATATTTGTTACAGGAGAAGTCCTCTAAAGGTGAGGAAGCTAGGAGCCTGATAATTGCACGGGCTGTTATCGGATCCCACTGGGAAGTGATCAGATGTTCCCTATAAAGAACTAAAAAGAGACATTTCAGGGAAGGATTTTTTTTTTTCTTTTCAGAAGATTCTGAAACTAGGGAACTAAATGCAAAGAATTTGTTGGAATAGGATAACCGATGTGAATGTATTACACAGCTGAGTCAAGGACTAACAGGGGCAAGACAAAATTGCTGGGTTTTTTTGCAGCACCTAGTTGGTATTTTTAGCATATGTTTTGAACCCCATTTAAACTGCTGATCTATTACAATCCTTTGCTGTGTGCAAAGTAAAAATACTTTAAGCTACTACACTCAGTTCTCATATAAGTAATTTATACATGCCAGTGCTATCTCTCTAGCTGTTAGCTATAGGTAAGCATTACCTTTTTGACAGTAAATGTTGTGACAGAATGAGTCCTTGACTGATGTTCTGATTGCAGGCCACATCAGTAATAATAAATACACAGAACTCTCTTGCAGGTGTTTTCTCACGAGTGTTCAAATCTCTCTAAGTGCTTTGATTCTTCCCATGTTTGGATTTTGCATAGTTGATTTTTTGGGTTTCAGAAAAGTAAAAGTGCTTTAAAAAGATGTGTAATGTACAGTACTGTGTCTTGGTATTACTTAGGGAACTTCAAATTCCAGTTAGCAGTTAGCGAATATGTATGGGTGATTTCTCTTAAACAGAGTAGGTCTCTTAAACCAATGCTTAGTTCTGCTCATGAGTTCTGCTTGTTATAATATTTTGCAAAACACAAAGTTACTAATCATGGTTTGGGCAGAGAAAACTCTATCTGAAAATTTTAACTTCTGTACAGGAAACATATGAAATTCTGCCTGACCTTATTCCTTTTTTTCTGCCTGATTGTTCTATTTTATCCAAAAAATGTATTTTCCAGTAATTCATGCTTCCATCTTCTAATAGCTTTAGCCTGAAAATGTAATGGCAGCGTCTGTGTAATTCTCTTGTTTGCTGTGGTATTCGCACATTCTATCACAGGCTAGAAAATGCTTTAATAAATGAGAGGCTTGATTGATTGTACAGTCAAGATTCAATGACAAAGCAATAGCTGGAGGATAAAGCATCTTGCTGGTCAAGCTGATGGAGCTTTAAACTTTTACCTAATCCACAAAGCCAACAGCTAATTGGAATGGTACAGTTCACTTATATAAATCTTCGATGCACATGGTGCATTTTACCACAAATCACAATAGTAATTCAGAATTGTATCATTCTCTGTAAAATATAACACCCTTGTGATCTCTGATAGAAAAGACTCTACAACACTGTGCTGGAAAGTGAACAGCTACAGCAGGGGATATCAGATACGCAGACTGTAATTACTAAAATTTTGCCAACAACACATCACCTGTACTTTTATTAAAATAGCCTGTGTATCCTTTTGAAGGAACAAACAAACAGCTTCCCCTTCGTCCTAAAAACATGATTAGGGATGTGGAGGTGGTAGCATTGGCAGGAAGCAATATTTATTTTTCTTGGAAGCTTCCAACATATCCTAGCAAATGGTGGACTGAGGATACTATTTGATAGTTCAATACTAATTCACAGAAAAACATACTGTGCTGTTGTGGCTTCTGGAAGTGTAGTGGGTTCTGTATGTGGTGATCCAATACAGTCCTCAGAAGGGCTGAGTTACGATGAAAAGAGCAGTGTTCAAGTCAGGATTACGACTGGAGACAGAATATGAGCTACCATAAAGCACACACAATTAAGACAGCTGGTAACATTAGGAGTCTGGCTCATAGATGCTTTGGAGAAGGTTTTGTAAATCCTAGTTTCTTTAGCCTGTACCTCATTCCTATCTTTATTCCTAATACTGTATCAGAGAACATGATCCTCTCCTACAGCGAAGTATAAGGCAATATCTGCCAGCGATGGCTTCCTCCCTACTCTTATTGTTTATCTGATGTTTAATACTAAACACAGTTTCTAGATCCTACAATCCTAACCCCTAACACCAGTTTTAACCCTTGTCATACTACATAGCCCATGGATATTTACAGGACCTATAACCAAACAGTAAAGGTATTTAGCGCTGCTGTACTTAACATTCTCTGGTGTATCTTCTCAAAAGCTACTCCTAGAAGCCCCAACCCTAGCCATAGCTCCATACCAGGGCCTCCCCAAACACTCCAGAAGCACTCCATTACATTGTGATGGTTAGAGCCCTATAGTCATCTATTCCCCACTCTAACTGAGGAAAAGCCACTTGCACTTACCTGCACCAGTTCTCATGCTTGCCGTGCCTTCTTTGAACTCTACACCACTTCAGTAACTCCTTCTCTATAACCCTGCAAGGCTCTATTAGTTGTGGAGTGACAATTATTCACTGTGATATGCACAAAACTGGAATTATGGGTAGGTTTAGGAAATTGAGAAGCTGAGGACTTGTGATCACTTCTGAATGCAACAAAGTCCAACACCTCTCGCAGTAAGGAAACAGCAATTTCTTGTTGCCAGGAACTCTTAATGTTAATTCTGATAGGGTTCCTGTTGCTTTATGTTGGACTGTTAGCACAAAGCTAAGTCAATCCTGTTAGTCAGCTGTATCTGAAATAAAGAGTTTAAGACTGGGCCAGTTATGTGCTTAAGGTAATAGAGCCAGATTTCAATAGATCTATCTTTCTGAGAAGTGAAGCTGATGGTTTCTACCTTATGCTCCACCAGTTTAGCTACAGAAGCACATGTTGATCATCACAATACATACTTGCTTGTCTTCCCTCCAATTTCTTTCTCTATAGGAGGGTAATGTCATAGGGAGATACATTTGTAAATGTAGAAGATCAAAGCATTTGATATGTGATGAATTATTATTATGCCCAAGAGACAAATGGAGACATTTGTATCAGAAAGTAATTATAGCTCTGTTGTAAGCACCTTAACTTTTAATATCTAGCCAGTTATGTAAGTTTTTGGGTCTACTGGAGAGGAACCTTGAGGAAGACACTACACCTCCAGTTGCAACTTCTCTCACCTCTCATGTAATTTCTAGTTCAACATAGAAAGGGAAAAGGGTTGACACAGGGAGCAGCTCCTCTGTGTGAAGGACTGAAGGCTAGTTTCTGAAGAGAGAGGGCACTGAACCTATCTGGTTAGAGAGAGGTGTCTTCTCCTGACTAATATTATTTGGGCAATGTGGCCTCATTCTTTCATTACTGGTGCAGGAAGATGATGGCAGTTTAAATTCTGAATTGCTGTGGCACTCACTGAGCTGACTGGCAGCAAGCCTGACCTAGCTACATATGGGCATAGGCAAAGGACATGTCTAGTACCTCCTGTCAACAGCCTCCCAAAGCAACTGCCTATGCCTTCTGCCAGTTCTACTAACAGGTCATTTCCCTGTTTAAAAAAAATAAAAAATGATAATACCCCCCCCCCCAACATTCTTTGAAGGATATGTTTGCATTTAAGTTATTTCTGTTGTACTCAGAGAGTTAGTTGGCTTGTGTGTAGTTAACATGAGTCATTTAATCCAAAAATAGGATTTGCACACACGTTTTGCAAATCTGCTAACAGCCCACATTAGTTCTGCACTCAGTCGTGTTTGCAGCAATGCCTTCTGGGTGCATATCCCTGCTTTCTTGAAATCCATTTTGGCCTTTCCTATTTTCCACTTGTTCATATCTCATCTTTTTCTGTTCAGCTGATTAAAGAGATGTGTTCAGTCACGGACTTCAGTTTTCATATCAAGGTGACAGGGAAAGGTCACTGCTTCTAGATTTTCTGATATATACCGATTCTTCTTCTGTGATACTTTGTATCGTAACAAGGAAATTAAATTAAAGAACACCTACGAAACTCTACTCCCTTGGAGTACGAGAAAAATAGGATTTAGTAGTCCAAAAGCTTCTTTGAAAAGCTGCAGGTAAGTGTACCTGTGATAAATCAGTTCAAGTACAACAAGTCACGCAAAATATAATCATTTGGAAGGCCGGAAATCCAACGCATTTATATATATCTTATAATCCTTAAACAGAATACAGGAGCTGTCCCAAAATGGTGTATTTTGAAACAGATATGGTTTTGATGCCCTTGTATTGTTTTAGTAGATGTAATTGATTCAAACCCAGTAGTCATGAATTATAGCATACAAAATAGTATATGAATTAAAAATGCTAAACTGCTAGTCATTTAAAATGTCATCTAGGTTTTTCTTGACAGGGACATCTTGTTTTCTGATTGACAGAGAAGTTTGGGGCAGTCAGGGGTTTTTTTGCATTATTGCTTTTTTTAAAAAAAAAAAGAAAAAAAAGCTGTTCTTGAAAT